>JARHVA010002206.1:1220000-1380000 GCA_037957365.1 Torreya grandis
TAACTTAAGCTTTCCTCATTGTTGTAAAACTGGCCCCTTTGACTTAGTAATTATTAGCTTGGAGTAGTGATCAAAGAATTTTATATTCCTTAAGTCCTTGACTTAATAAATAGTTAGTGCTTATTCACATGATGTATATCCAATGACGTGTAAAGAATTTAATATGTTAAAGGTACCTGAGAAGGAATGTGCTAGTGCTAAGTGTCGTAAGTGTGGGGACTGACAATTTTCAAAACGCATGTAAGATTTCCAAGTTTCACAAGCATGGGGATTGATAATTTATATAAGGCACATGAGAGTGTTAAGTGTCATAAACACAGGGGCTGACAATGTGCAAAAGGCATGTGAATGTACCAAGTGTCACAAGTGTGAGGACTGATAATAAAGTACAAATAAGGCACATGAAAGTGCCAAGTGTCCTAATATTAGGAGAATGAGATAAGGATCTAATGATGAGTGTGTGATTATGTAATGAAGATTAATGGATCATATGGATTCAAAGAGGTTAAAGTGTCTATTGTTTATCAAATTAAAGACTGAGCTACTTTGAGGATATTGATGGTGCATATGTATTTCAAAGTATTAGGAAGTAATGAGATGAGGTCAAGTGTTTTATGTTTAATGATAAATAGAGGTAAATTCCATGGTAATTTTGAATATCTAATGACACATGGGAGCTCATATCAAAGATCAAAAAATGCATTTTAAATTTGAAATGTTAAAGTTCAAAAGATTATAAATATCTAATGGAATGTGTGAGCCTCTCAGAGTTTGATCTAATTGGTAAGTTTTAAATTTGGTTCAATTGAATGAGGATCAATGGATCGTGGCATGAAACTTAAGATCAATGGTCAATATTTTAAATATTTGTTTATCTCAATGGTCAAGTGATGGAACACTCAGGAAAGATGCATTACATGACACAGAGAATGATATAAATCATTGTGATAAATCAAAATTATGTAATATGACATGTACATTAAAACTAGAGCTTGATATATGATAAATATAGTAAAAGATGGAAATTTATGGTGGTGGTGTATGAATTTAATAAGTGGTAAACCCATCATTAAAGAAATATAAATTAAGTCCAAAAAGGAGCATGATGTGTTAACAATTAAGTGTGAGCATAGAGAAGATGTGAGACCTAGATCAAATGTGTGTGTGTGTGTGTGTGTGTGTGTGTGTGTGTGTGTGTGTGTGTGTGTGTGTGTGTGTGTGTGTGTGTGTGTGTGTGTGTGTTTGTTTGTGTGTGTGTGTGTGTGTGTGTGTGTGTGTGTGTGTGTGTGTGTGTGTGTGTGTGTGTGAGAGAGAGAGAGAGAGAGAGAGAGAGAGAGAGAGAGAGAGAGAAATATAAATTGAGTCCAAAAAGGAGCATGATGCATTAACAACTAAGTGTGAACATAGAGAAGATGTGAGACCTAGATCAAATGTGTGTGTGTGTGTGTGTGTGTGTGTGTGTGTGTGTGTGTGTGTGTGTGTGTGTGTGTGTGTGTGTGTGTGTGCGTGTGTGTGCGTGTGTGCGCACGCGTGTGTGTGTGTGCATGCGTGTGTGCACGCACGTGTGCTTGTGTGTGTATCATCTAAGATATACACCAAGTGTTTAATAGAATTGAATTGAGAGGGAAAGAGAAAGTTAGGAAGAGAGATATAAAGCATAGTATGAGTAGTTAAAAAATAGGTATATAACATAAAACTATATTCTTTTTTGAATCAATTTTGTAAATTGGAGTTATAGCTCCATAATAGATCTAATAGGTGGATGCCATTAGAAGAGATAAATTGTTACTCAATTAGGGAGTAGGTGTTTCTTTAAAGTAGGTTCTCTTAAATTAGGGTATTGGTGTCTCCTTAGGGTCAGTTCCCTTAAACATTTTAACTAGTGAGGTTTTGATTATGAATCTAAATTATAATAGTAGATTTTAGTAGCTATTCTCATCATGGGTTTTCCCATATTTTTTTTTCTACATACACTAAGTCTTATGTTTATTTGTGTGTGTGTGATCTTTGCATATCCTTTTTAATTTACTTTTAAAATTATTAAAGAATAATTTTAATCAATCTAATAATTCACCCCCACTTTTAGTAGATATTTATGTTCCAACAATTAGTATCAGAGCCCTAGTTCCTTAGAAAAAGCTTAATTAGCTTAGGTAGATCTTGGATGGTGAACACAAATGGCTATTCAAGAAGGCTCTTTCGCAAATAAAGCACCTCTCTTTGATGGATCAAATTATGTATTTTAAAGCATTAGAATGGAAGAATATTTATCTTCATTCGGGTTTGATGTATGGATGTCTATTATAAATGGATACACAATTCCTTCTATAACTCCTAGTGATTAGGCTACCAAAAAAGCATATGAGAGCAATGCTAAGGCAAATAATACTATCCTTTGTGGATTATCTAACATAAAGTTTGTTACAGTAATGCATTGTCAAACTGCACATAATGTATGGGACAATTTGAATAGTATCTATGAAGGTGATGATAAGGTAAAGTAGACCAAGCTACAAACATACAAAGGTAATTTTGAAAGTCTTAAAATAAATGAAGAGGAGAAAATTACAGACCACCTCCTTAGAGTAGATGAAATAATCAATGTAATTAGAGGAATTAGAGAAGAGATGAAATATTCAGCCATTGTCAAAAGGGTCCTAAGATATTTGCCATCCAAGTATGATTCTAAAATATCTAGAATAGAGGAAGTAAGAGATCTAGATAATCTCATTATAGATGAGTTACATGGAACCTTTATAGTCAATGAGATGAGAATGGGAGAAGCAGATACTTTCAAGAGAGAAGTTGCATTCAAAGCATCCAAACAAGTAAAATCATAAGCACCTACATTCAGAACTAAGGATATTGATGAAGCATAAGCCAACTTTGTCAAAAAATTAAGAAGAGGGTTTGGAAAATACAGAGGTAAGTTAACTTTTAAATTCTTTAACTATGGTAAGGTAGGACATTTTAATACTAAATTCCCTTATAACAAAAAGGATAATTTTGAGTAAGAAGAGGATAGTAAAAATATGAAACCTCACTACTCCAATAAGAAGAACTTCTTTAAAAATAAGAAGGGCATATACACAAGAGAAGATAGTAATTCATTGGATGATAGTAATAGTTTAGATGATGACCATGATTGTGCTTTTGTGGCTGAGGGAAATGAACTCATATTCATGACATTAGAATTAGATTCTGTGGATCAAGAAAAATAAGAAGTTAAAAAATCAAATGAAAAAGAGGAAGGAGAAGGGGATCTAGGGGGTGAACACATTTGCGCTTTAGATGAAATTGAAAAGCTAAGGAAAGATAACTCAAAGCAAAAGAAGCAGGCACAATAGAAGATTAAAAAAGTATCCAAAAGTTTTTAAAATTTTGATTAGATGGTAGTTAGCCTAAAGACACAAGTTGAAGAGGCTAAAAGAGTAGAAGATGTAGTTAAATTTGAACTACAGTCTAAATATGATGAATGCATGAAGTTAGAAGTAGAAATAGTGGGGTTGAGAAAAAGAACTTAAAAAAGCTAAAGAGTAAATGGACAAATATCTAAGGTGAAAAGGAGGTCCATAAATTCTTAATTAATTGATCAAATATCAAAATCCATCAAAAGAGAAATCTGGTCTTGGTTTGAAAAAGGGAAAAGTCCCATAACTAGTACATATACAAATTTATCTGATAACTTCAAAGCAAAAGGAGAATCAAGAATAAAGAAAGAAAAAAATTGCATGAATGCCTATAGAGATACAAAAACAAACACAAGCACTACTGATATGAAGAAATTTGAAGGAGAAAATAATCCTAAAGAAAATAAGAAGAATAATGAGTCAATCTCTACAAACTCAAGAAAGATGTAGAAGACAAAGGTAGCTGATGTAGATGGTTACATAGGGGTGAAAGACTTGAAAAAGCTAGAGTTAAGAATATTTCCTCATCCTACACAAAGAAATATTATGACCAGGTATTCTTCATTTTTCTATGGTTATTTTTATACCTATAATCATTTTGGTCATAGGGCTAGTGAATGTAGAGTTATATCTAAGAGGATGATAAAATTTGAAAGTATAAATTCATTTGAACTCTTGTTAGTTACAAATGTAATATGTTATAATTGTAATAATTTTGGTCACATAGCTAAACAATGTAGAACAAACATTGTAAGACTAAAAATACAAAGTGAAAATAAAATCATGCCTCCCATTGTGAGCAAAGGTTCACAAGTCTCTGAAAAAGAGAAAAATAAGCCAAAACAGAAACCTAAGGATGTGTGGAAGGTAAAAGATCATAAAGTTCCACAATATATGATTGCTCAAATTTCACTCCATGTCAAGGAATACAGTTTATGGGTAATAGACAATGGTTGCTCAAAACACATGAATGGTGACAATATCAAGTTCATCAAACTGAGTAAATATAAGGAAGGATATGTTAGCTTGGGATACAATACTTTAGTAAAGATCCATGGTAAATAAACCTTGAATATATATGTAAAAATGCCTACACATGATGTCTTTTATATTGAAAGATTGAAACACAATCTGCTAAGTGTCAACCAAATGTGTGATAATGGATACAAGGTCACATTCAATGTAGAAGTCTATAAGATAAAGAGATCTAAAAGATTCATTGTAGAAGGGAAAAGAACTGGAAGCAATATTTATAATCTAAGTGAAGTGAATGGTAATAGTTTCCTGATAGTAAAGATTGATGAGAGTTCATTATGGCATAGAAGAATGGGTCATGTCAACTTTGATAACCTATTAAAAATGAGTTCAAAGAAGTGTGCTAGACATATGCCTAAGATAACCAAACCTACAGACACTATTTGCAAGGAATGTTAACAAGGCAAGTAAATAAGGGTCAGATTTCAAACAAAGGAGTATGCAACTACAAAGCCCTTAGAGTTAGTTCATATTAATCTTTTTGGTTCTACTAAAATAATAAGATCTAAAGGAGTAAGATATTTCATGTTGCTAATAGATTATTACTTAATAATGACATGGGTAAATTTTTTGAATGACAAGTCTCAGGCATTTGAAAGATTTAAAATCTTTAGGGCCATGGTAGAGAATGATATTGGACAAAAAATCAAATGCTTAAGATATGATAGAGGTTGAGAATTCACCTCAAATGAGTTTAGATAGTATTATGAGAAGAATTTAATCAAAAGGAATTAATCTATAGTAAGGAATCCATAGAAGAATGGATTTTTTGAAAGAAAGAACAAAATAGTCAACGAGATAGCCAAAACAATGCTAAAAGAGGCCAGGTTGCCTGATGGATACTAGAGAGAAGTAGTATAAATAGTAGTATATATCTTGGATAGAGTTCAACTGAGGATAAATAATGACAAAACCCCCTATGAAATATGGTATGGAAAACCTACCTCTATGAATAATTTTAGGGTGTTTGGTAGCAAATGCTACATTAAGAAAAAAGAAGATAATTTAGGGATCTTTGAATCAAAATATGATGAAGTTGTTAGGTTGTGGAGCTAAAAGCTTCACTGATGCAAACAGAGGAGGAGGTTGCAGAGAGGTTGCTGAGTGTCACAGACACTGGCATCGGTCAGGCCAACCAATGTCGGTAGGGTACTGACAGAAGAGCAATCGATGTCGGTCAGAAGTTGGCCGGTGTCGGTCACCTCCAGGCAAATAGGGACCGACATCAGTCGCCTGTGTGGTTCAGAACTGCAAGTTTTATGGTCAGTTAGTTAACGAACCAAGTGTTTGCATGTCAAGAGCCAAATTTAGACTAGAAGCTGTGGATCTAATTATTGTAATTAGATGTCTAATTATTGTTTGGATGAGATCTATATAAGAGACTCATGGGCTGTATTGTAAAGTGTGCTAGTTTGAGTAGAGCAAAGTTAGCTCCTTCTATGTGTGAGATGAGAAAGGGTGTTCCTCCTAGTTCCATAATAGTGCTCAAGTGTGGGTGCTAGTTTTGGAGAATTAGAAGGGTTCTTCAGGCGTGTAGGATCTTGGTCAGCAGGTGTGCATGGCTACATTAGGAGATCTACATGGTAAGTAAGATCATTGATCTACAGGTGTATGTGTGTGCATGATCCAAGTTTGTAGGTGTGCAGAGCCAGATTGATTTACAGGTGTGCAAGATCATGGAGGAAAATAACACAACAGGGAGTAGGATCAGGCAAGATTTACTTGGAGTATAGTGTGTACTCAGAAAGAGAGCAAAGAGGAAGGCAAGGAAGATCCTTCCATAAGTGAGATCATTTTGGTTGCAGGTTGTTGTAGTTCAAGGGAGATCTACTTGAAGTATGTTTGTGTACTTGGAGTGTGTGGAGCACTTGTGGAGTGTGTGGAGCACTAGAGTACTGGCAGTAGTGGATACTAACTGGTTGGAGGTGAACACCAACTCTGTATTTGAGTTGTGTGTTGGGACCATAAGAGAGAGAGCTTTGAGGAAAGATTTATTGTTTATGCCCTAGAGGTGTGGGAGCCCTAGAGGTGTGTAAGGAAGAAGAACTGTGGCAATCTTCTTTGTTGTATTTCCTTCTAGAAGAGTATTAATACAAGTTGTGTATTGTTTCTCATATTCTGTGTTGTTTCTAAATTCTAGTTACTTGTGATTCTGGTTTAATTCCACATATTAAGTTGCTTGTATATGGTAATTAATTATGTGCTTTCTGTATTTCCCTAACAAGTGGTATCAGAGCTAAGGTTGTAGGGAGCAGGTTTGTGTTTGATTACAGGTCACTCTCAGGGGTTTCTGATTGAGTAGGAGTAGAGCAATGGTAGAAGAAAGTAAGCTAAGAATGGAGGAATTGAAAAGCACAAATGATCACTTACAGTGTTATGGAAAGAAAGAGCAAGAAAAGAAAGATTGTTGGTTGGTTGAAGATCAGCATGAAGGAACTGAAGAAGCAGATGTTGCAGGGGATGTTGCACAAGATGCTCTGAGAGGTTTCTTGGATAAAGTAGAATCTTGTCTTATAGATTATGTTGCCTCTTTCCATGCAGTCTGAAATAGAGTATTTTTCCATGGTAAGGTCTTTGGAGACTTTGGAAATATTTATTTAGGGGCTGGTGTGCCTTGCCAAAGAATTGGCAAAGGGGAAGTGAAGCTGAAATTGCAGGCAGCCAACACATGGGTGTTGAAGGAGGTCATGCAGGTCCCAATCTTGAAGTTGTGGCTAATTTCTTCAAAAAAGTTGGGTGATGAGAGATGCACAAGAACTCTCACAGTGGATACACTTGAATTAGCTGCTAGTAAGAAAGTAGGTACCCTTTATCTACTTGCTTATATTACTGATTCTTCTTCTATTGTGAAGACGTGGCTTTTTAGGCTTGGTCATATGAGTAAGAAGGAGATGCATATTCTTAAGAGGAAGATAGATGTGTTTGATAGACTTAAGAACTGGAAAGCCTTGGTGTTCTTGGAGGAGATGACAGACAGAGACCAGTGGATGGGGTTGGATACTTCTGAGCAGGGCAGTTTGGACATGGGTTTTGATTCGAAGGAGCTTGTGGGTAAAAATTCATCACTCATAGGTGAACACAGGTACCAACATCGGTTAGGAGGAACCGACATTGAATAGACATGTGCTAATGTCAGTCATGTGCAGATCGAAGCCGGTGATGTTGGGCAGGGTAAGACCAATGTCGGTTAGGAGGACCGATGTCAGCAATAGGTAAGACTGACGTCGGTCAGGAGGACCAACATCGACAATAGGGATACCAACATCGGTAGAGTTGGTAGTCAGGACAGGCACATGGAACTAACATCAGTCAGATGCAAACTGTGTGGTGATCTGAGGTCGGTCACTGTAATGGATTTTGGGTGGACAGCAAGCTGTCAAGGAGTCTCAAATGCCCATATGGAGGATTAAAGGGGTAAGTAAGCCTTAAATTCATTATTCTTCTTCTTTATACTCATTGTTCACTATAGAGTAGGAAGGATCTAAGAAATAGTGGGAGCATGGTATGAATATGATGTAGAACCAAATGGGAGATTTGGTAGGGTTGCCAGCTAAAAGAAAGCACTGCAAGATGAATGGATACCTTAGTTAAAGAATAGAGAGAATAGATACGTGAGATGGAAGGCTAGGGCATATGATCTTGAGGAAGCTACAGGTGGTACCAAGTGGATGACAAAGTAGGGCTTTAGTCAATGTCAGTATAACCATTGTGTTTGTCTTATCAGGTGGATGATGGTCGCAATATTATCGTGTTACTGTATGTGGAGGATGAGCTTGGTGCAAGTTTAGACATATAGGGTTTTGTTGAGCTAAGGGTAAGGTTAGTTCAGTGGCATGTCATGAGGAATTTAGAGTAGTGAAATTCTTTGGCATGAGAGACATGGAAGATCACAGGTTGATTTTGTCTCCAGTGGGAGTTGATGTGAATCAGGTGTTGGCGAGGTTCATTACACAGGATGCAGAATTGGAGCACACTAAGGGATGGATAGTTCAGTGTCCAAAATCACATGAGGTCTGGTATAGACCTGAGTTTGCCCAAGCAGTGGGTGCTGTCAGAGAGTTAGGAGCCAATTCGAGGAAGTGGGTTCTCAGGTATTTGAGAGGGACCAACAGCAGGTATACATGCTATACAGGGTTAGGACTTTACTACATGAGTTTGAAGGTTCAGATGTGGTAGGTTACTTGGATGACAAGAGGTGCACCACAGGTTGTGTGGTGGTTGGTCTTCAAGATTGATCTTGAAGAGGGATACAAGCCAAGAAATAGATTAGACGGGGTACAAGTATAGGTACAGTGCAGTTGTTTATCTCCAAGTGGGAGATTGTTAGGTTATGGAGCTAAAAGCTTCACTGATGCAAATAAAGGAGGAGGTTGCAAAGAGGTTTCTGAGTGTCATAAACACCAGCATCAGTCAAGCCAACCGACATCGATAGGGTACAGATAGAAGAGGAACTGACGTCGGTCAGAAGTCAGCTAGCATCGGTCACCTTCAGGAAGACAGGGACCGACGTCGGTCGCCTGTGCAGTTTAGAACTGTAAGTTTTACGGGAAGTTAGTTAATGAACCAAGTGTTTTCATGTTAAGAGCCAAATTTAGACTAGAAGCTACAAATCTAATTATTGTAATTAGATGTCTAATTATTGTTTGGATGAGATCTATATAAGAGACTCATGGGCTGTATTGTAAAGTGTGCTAGTTTGAGTAGAGCAAAGTTAGCTCCTTCTGTGTGTGAGGTGAGCAAGGGTGTTCCTCCTAGTTCCAAAATAGTGCCAAGTGTGGGTGTTGGTTTTGGAGAATCAGAAGGGTTCTTTAGGTGTGTAAGATCTTGGTCAGCAAGTGTGCATGGCTACATTAGGAGATCTACATGGTAAGTAAGATCATTGATCTATAGGTGTATGTGTGTGCATGATCTAGGTTTGTAGGTGTGCAGAACCAGATTGATTTGCAGGTGTGTAAGATTAGGGAGGACAGTAACACAACAGGGAGCAGGATCAAGCAAGATCTACTTGGAGTACAGTGTGTACTCAGAAAGAGAGCAAAGAGGAAGGCAAGGAAGATCCTTCCATAAGTGAGATCATTTTGGTTGCAGGTTGTTGCAGTTCAGGGGAGATCTACTTGAAGTATGTTTGTGTACTTGGAGTGTGTGGATCACTTGTGGAGTGCGTGGAGCACTAGAGTACTGGTAGTAGTGGATACTGACTAGTTGGAGGTGAACACCAACTCTGTATTTGAGTTGTGTGTTGGGACCATAAGAGAGAGAGCTTTGAGGGAAGATTTACTGTTTATGCCCTAGAGGTGTGTAAGGAAGAAGAACTGTGGCAATCTTCTTTGTTGTATTTCCTTCTGGAAGAGTATTAATACAAGTTGTGTATTGTCTCTCATATTCTGTGTTGTTTTTGAATTCTAGTTACTTGTGATTTTGGATTAATTCCACATATTAAGTTGCTTGTATATGGTAATCAATTGTGTGCTTCTGTATTTCCCAACAGAAGTAATATTTCTTGGTTATTCCACCCAAAGTAAAGCCTACATATGCTATAATACAAGGATACAAAAAATTGTAGAGAGTATCAATGTCAAGGTTAAATAAGGATTGAAACATGTTAAACATGAGAAAAAAATCTATAAATAAGAATCAAATTTTGAAGAGGAAGTAGCTAATGAATATCCTAAAGAAATAAATGAAAATTCACCTATAATATTTGTTCAAAAGGATCATCCTATAGAGCAGATCATTGGCAATAAAATTACAGGAATTCAGTCAAGGAGAAGAGTTATAATGAATAAGGAGCAATTAATTTTTCCTCTAATATCTAAAATTGAGCCTAAGAATTATTTTGAAGCTAGAAAGGATTATAATTGGCTAAAATCCAAGAAGAAAAACTAAGCCAAATTATAAAGAACAAAAACTGGGAATTAGTTCCAAGACCTTGAAATAAGAATGTAATAGGTACAAAGTGGGTCTTTAGAAATAAACTCAATGAGGATGGAAATGTCATAAAAAATAAGTCCATATTGGTGTGCAAAGGATATGCATAAGTTAAAGGCATAGATTTTGAGGAAACATTTTCTCCAATTGCTAGATTGGAATCCACAATAATGTTTCTAGAATTCTTTGTTTATAGTAAATTCAAAGTCTATCAAATGGATGTTAAGTCTACTTTCTTGAATGGGAACCTAGAAGAGGAAGTCTACATAGAAGAACCTAAAGGTTTTCAGCTATTAAAAGAAGAAGAAGATTATATTTTAAAACTAAATAAAGATTTGTATGGTCTGAAATACGCACCAAGAACATGGTATTCAAGATTAGGCCAATACCTACAAAAATAAGGATTCAATAAAGTATGTGCAAATAGTAATGTGTACTTCAAATCAGAAGGTGAGCATATGTTAATTATTATTGTATATGTAGATGATATCATTTTTGGTGGAAGAAACAACATAATGTGCAAAGAATTTTCTACTCAAATACAAAATAATTTTGAGATATCTATACTTGGATAACTTTTTTCCTTCCTTGGTCTACAGATAACACAAAATGATGAAGAGATATTTATATCTCAAACCAACTATGTTAAATAAATGCTCAAGAAGTTTGGAATGGAAGATAGAAAACTAGTAGGTATTTCCATGATAACGAGATGTAAGTTGAGCAAGAAGGATGAGCCCCTTGATGCAAATTAGAATTTTTATAGATAATTGATAGGTAGTTTGTTATACCTAACTGTATCAAGACCTAATATCATGTAAATAGTGTGTATGGTTGAAAATTTTCAAGCTACCCCCAAATAATCACATGTCAATGCAATGAAAAGGATCATTAGATATATCAAGAGTATAATTGACTATGGCCTATGGTATCCTAAAGATGAAGATTTCACTTTGACAACATATATATATGTTCATTGGGAAAGAAGTGTGGATGATATAAGAATCACTAGTGGTGGTGTATTTTTCCTTGGAAACAAACTTGTTTCATGGATAAGTAAAAATCAAGAATCAGTTACTCTTTCTACATTAGAAGTAGAGTATGTTGCAGTAGTGGCATGTTACACTCAAAGACATCAAGGTATAATACAAATCACATATCTCTATTCTTTGTAATAATTCAAGTACTATTAACATATTAAAGAATCCAGTGATGCACTCCAGAACTAAGCACATATCAATCATCACTTTTTAAGAGAAAAGGTTGTAGGCTAAGAGGTCACAATGGAATATGAGCCAACATAGGATCAAGTTGAAAAAATATTCACCAAACCTCTTCCCAAGGAATAATTTGAGTATTTGTGGTAGAAATTGGGAGTGGTTGCTCGTAAATCACACCACTAGATCTCAGTAATAGGGTATCAGTCCAGGGGGAGGATCACATAAACTTTGTTAGTCCCTAGAAGAAGAGATAAAAGGTAAATTAGGTATGCATATATTTACAAATGTTTAATATATTAATGGTTTCATATTATTTTAAAAACTCTTTTATCTGATAAAGGGGGGAAAAATTGGACAAATAGTGAGAAATTTGGAGTCCCTTTGCCATTGATGTCAAAGGGGAAGAAAAAGTGTAAATGCTCTCTATAAAAGATTTATGTTTATCAAAGGAGAAAAATATGTGTCCAAGGTGTGTTTTGGAAAATGATCCATTGCCTAAGGGGGAGAAATTTTGGTATGATCAGCTTTATCTCACATTCATTAGAAGCCAATGCAAGTAAAATCAATGCCAGAGGAGCAAAGCATGTATTATAAGATTAGAGAATTTATTTTGACATCAATGATAAAGGGGGAGATTGTTGGCAATATGATTTTTATTGATTTAAAAAGGGAGATAGTTATCATTATGGATGTCATTGATGTGAAGAGAATTAGTCATAAACTAGATTGATGGAGAGAAGAGCATGTTTTATAAGTGTACAAGTTACAATATTGTCATATAAAGTTGTCATGCTTTTATAGAGATTGTTTTTAGATGTTTACAAAAAAAATGATAGAAATTTTGTTATGGGTTTTTCAAGTACATCTCATATATATGGTTCATAGGTTTAGATGAAGAGAAATGAGCTCAAAAATGATTTATCTTTTCTCTTGGCCATTAATTGGGTTTCTTAGTAAAATCCTATGGTTTTTGGTCATGGCATTCAAAAACACTTCTATTTTTATGTTGATTGGATATAGGTGGGAATTGGTCACTTAAGTTATAACTTAAGCCTTCCTTATCATTGTGCAACCAACCCCTTTGACCTAGCAATTACCAACTTGGATTAGTGATAAAATAATTTATTATTCTTAATTCCTCAAATTAATATTTATCTAAACTTGATCAATGGTTATCACTTAATCACATAATGTAGATACAATGGTGTGCAGTGAAGTCAATATGTCAAAGGTACCTGAGAGTGAATGTTCTAGTGCCAAGTGTCATAAGCATAGGGACTAACAATGTACAGAAGGAATGTGAGAGTTCCAAGTGTTACAAGCACTAGGATTGATAATGTATGGAAGGCATGAGAGAGTGACAAGTGTCACAAGCATGGGGGCTGATAATATTTAGAAGGAATGTGAGAGTGCCAAGTGTCATAAGTGTGAGGACTGATAGTAAAGTGCTTATAAGGCACATGAGATTGCTAAGTGTCCTAATATTTGGAGACTAAGATAAGGATCTAATAGGGAGTGTGTGATCATGTAATGAAGATCAACAAAGCATGTGGAGTCAAAGAGGTCAAAGTGTTTGATGTTTACCAAGTTAAAGACTGAGCTAATTTGAGGAGATAGATGGTGTGTATGTGTTCTATAGTATTAGGAAGCATCAAGATGAGATCAAGTGCTTAATGTTTAATGATAAATAGAGGTAACTTTAAATATAATTTTTAAGATCTAATGACATATGGGATCTTAGATCAAATATCAATGGATGTGTTTTAAAGTTGAAATGTTAAAGTTCAAAAGCTCACAAAGGTCTAATGGAGTGCTTAAGCCTATTAGAGTTTGATATAATGGTTTCATTTTAAAGTTGGTATAATTGAATGAGGATTATTAGATCATGGATTAAAACATAAGATCAATGGTTAGTATTTAAATATTTGTTCATCTCAATGGTCAAGCAAAAAAACACTCAATAAAAATGCATTACATGATATAGAGAATGATACAAATCATTGTGATCAATCAAAATTGTGAAATATGGCATGCACATCAAAACTAGAGCTTGATATATGATAAATATAGTAAAATAAATAGAATTATGGTGGTGGTGCATGAATTCAATAAGTAGGAAACCTATCATTAAATAAATATGAACTAAGTCCAAAAAGGAGTGTGATGTTTTAACAATTAAGTGTGAATGCAGAAAAGATGTAAGACCTAGATCAAATGCAAATGTGTGTGTGTGTGTGTCTATATATGTATATATATATATATATATATATATATATATATATATATATATATATATATATATATATATAACAAGTGTTGAATAAAGTTGAATTGAAAGGGAGAGAGAAAGTGAGAAAGAGAGATGCAGAGTAGAGTATGAGTAGTTATCAAATAGGTCTATAGCATACAACTAGATTCATTTTTGAATCAATTTTGTAATCTAGAGTTGTATCTCCATAATAGATATGATAGGTGTGTGCCATCACAAGAGCTGAGTTGGTGCTTAGTTAGGGAGTAGATGCTTCCTTAGAGTAGGTGCTCTTAAATAAGGGGATTGGTGTCTCCTTAGGTTTGGTGCCCTTAAACATTGTAACTAGTGAGGTTTTGACTGTGAGGTTAGATTGAAATAGTATATTATAGCATCTATTATTATCATGATTTTTTCCATATTGGGTTTTCCACATACACTAAGTGTTGTGTCTATTTGTGTGTGTGATATTTGAATATACTTTTTAATTTTCTTTAAAAGTATTAAAGGACTAATTTTAATCAATCTAAAAATTCACCCCCCTTCTCAGTAGATAGTTGTGTTCCAACAAGAATAAAATAAGAAATAGCATTATAGAGGTAAATGAGGGTATAAAATATAAAAAATATACCATCCAGTGAGTTCTCATCTACGATCACAAAAGATCCCACCTTGTTGACCAACAACTGAATAAGATCTTCATGCTAGTTATTATGGGAAGTAGATGATACAACCTAATCCAAATGTGAGTAGATAAAATATGATTCAAATATGGTTTGAATAAGGGAATCCATGGGTATAATGAGATTGCCAATCTACCAAAGAGCCAAGGTCTAGAGTACCTCATGAAGTCCTTGTCTGTAGAATAATGGAAGACTGATTGAAAGAAACTTGAGCTATGCAGAGAGAAGGAAGGAGTTGGTATCAAACTCAAATTTAAAATACATCAATTGGACAACTTATCTACAAAATAATGGGATCCCACACACTTACCAAACATGGATTTACATCCCAAGGATAGTTTTATAACCTCTATAGCCAAATCACAGACTTCCAACTAAAGATAAATAAAAGCATTGTAAGAACTATATTAAATCAATCCCAACTATACCTGATAATAAAATTGAATCCCATAGTTGGGTCACTTGCATAAATAATTACATAAATATAATCTAAATAAATTAAGATATTAAACTATATCCCACTATAGCATCTGTATAAAAAGTTATTGACAATAATTTTTTTTGTAAGACTAGGTGATAAACTTTGATAGAAAAGAAAATGTGCTCATTATTTATTTGTCACATTATGTATGCATATAGGCATGTGGAATAACAATGTGGGTATGTATTCCAAAATTTCTCTAGTTAGTGTGGGTAAATAATTCATAAAACTTAAATAACAACCTTGGGGCTATAATCATTAAAAGAACATCTTGAAAACAAAAGATGTAGATGTTATTAAAGTAGGTATGTCTTGAAGGTTGGGGATGGGTTAATTCATTGAGACTTAAAATCTTTTATCGAATAGCCCTAATGTTATTGGGTCAAATCATAATAGTGTGTCCTAATTGGTGGTAATTTTTTTATAAAAATAATAAAGAAATAAACTCTAAAAAACACTTAACAAACATTAATATTTTTTATTTATGTAGATATAGTTTATGGTTTTATATATAAACTAAAAAAATGTGTTTTATTAATACTAATGAACCAAACTTAATTTTATTTTTAAAGGAGATTAGAAATTTATGTGACCTATTTATGCCAAAAAATACTAACATGAAGCAGAAGAGATTTGAAGAAAAGGATGTAAGTAAAATGTTAGAATCTTGGAAACAATATTATCCATAAAGGGGAAAAAAGTGAGGGAATAAAAATATGGACTCACTAAGGTGAATGCATGTTAATTATCAAAATAAATACACTAAAATTAATTCATTAAGAGTAATATTTTTTGATAACAAGAGTTTTAGAGTCCTTATTCTTTTTAATTTATAGTTTGGGATAACTAGTGAGCTAGTAATTAGATCATATGAAGGTTGCATGTACATGCATGAAAAATTAAATGTTCTTACTTTATTATAGTTTTTCATTCATTCCTCAAGATACATCAAAGCCAAAAACTACAATGAGGTTTTGTAAATTAATCAAGAAGGAAATTAGGATGTATGATCATATTGATGTGGCTTCATAATTTAGTGTACTAGCCTACCAAACTCTAATGGACTTATGGATCATTTTCAATTCCAAATTTTGAGTTTGAGATTTAAAATAGATTCTAAGGAGCATGTGATTAAGATATATTTGCACCTTTTTTGGTTATGGTTTGGATTTTAATATTTTCCCTTTGGAATTTTGAGATTTATGGATTTTTATTTTATTTCTTTCTAGATTTATATTTTTCAATTTTCTTCCTTCACATCATTTTAGAATGACTATCATTAGGTTTTTACTATAACATCAATAAAATGGATTACATATATCCATGAAGATGTAAAAATAATATCTACAATATTACATACTCCTATATTGCACCATCTCAAAGAACATGATGTTGAATCTAAGCTTGGTGGAAACAAAAAGGAATGTGATAGAATAGGGATACATGATATTGGATATGGTGAACCAACTAAATATTATGAGTGATAAAATTACACTTAAAACTTTTTCAATAGTAGATAATTATAAATTAGATACATTTAGGAAATATTTTAATACTTTTTTTTACAAGGAATCTAATTGAATTTGGGATGCAAAGTGACACTCTCAGCCATTGCCTTATCTTTATAAGAAATTATTAGCTATTGTTGGGAAAAAAATATGACTACATTTATGGGAGTAACATTTTAAGATATAAAATTAATGGAGAGAGATCCAAGAGTCTTGTTAAATATATAAAAGAGTAATAAAATAAGCTAAGGGCTAAGGTATTAGGTAAATGATGGGTTGGATCCAAGAGAATATGGTTAATTAAGATAGTACAAGTGTAATGGGTTAAGATTTTATAATATTGAGGGTTATAAGGAGACAAGGAGATAATGTTAGATAATATAAGAGGTATTAAGGATCCAAGGGTTTAATGTTGTATAATATTAAGGGAAGTAAGGATCAAAAGGGGATAACTAGTTGTATGAAGTATTTTTATGGGCTTATTATAATGCTAAAAATGCTAATAACAAGAAGTTGAATGTAATGATGCACATGATTAGGATATAACGTTTTCTATATTGAAATTAAATATGGTAGGATAAGTATGTGAGAACATATAATGAAATAGTTATAACATTAGATTAAAATTAATCTACGTGCTTAATTAAATGTACTATAAGACATGAAATATTTACCCTAAAACATGGTAACTATTTATAAATTAAAACTTAGTTATCTCCAATAATATGTCCTAGATTTGTTTCTCTAATTATAATTTTGGATTTACAATGGATATTTAAATATTATTTATTGATTTTTTTTGAATATGAAATTATTTGAAGGTTTCAGCTTCATTAGACATCACATAGTATGAAATGGGATGGAAATATGATTTTTTGTAACAAAATATTTTAATACATTAGAGATGTTAATATGTTTCTTATACACTGAATAATCATGGATATAAAGGTGGTTAATTAGTTCACCAAGTAATAATTATTTCTTTTGGTAAGTTGTACACAGAATTTTGGTAAAAAAGCCTTTTCCATATTTTATTTCCCATGTTTTGTCATGTTACTACATTGTTGTATAAATTATTATATCTAGGATTTATCCTTCTCCATAATATCCTTAATTTGGTCATTAAGTCTTATAAATTCACCTAATAATTATATAAATATATCGGTGCTCAAACTTTGAATAAGTTTCACACATCTTTATGTTACTACTCAAACCTTGCACTGTAATGTTTCCTTAGACAAATTAATTGATCCCCATCATATCCATTATTATATGGGTCCCTTTACTTGTTTCCACACTTCATGTGCCCTAATTATCACTTATTACTATTTACTAAGTTAGTAAATATGTGAATTATGTACTAAAGGATCCCATTTATATCAAGTTATCCTAAACCATTTAACATGCAAGCAAGAGAGAAGGAGAGTGAGAAAGAAAAAATTATAATGTATCAATCATATTAATCCATAATTAATTTTAATGATAACCATTTCCATATATATTTATACACGTACAATGGAGTCACACTTTTGTTCATAAATCTCTTTGATCTACACTAATCCAAAGAATTTGTGTGGAGGACAAAACTACAACTATTTAAACTATAAATATTTATTCAAATAATGTTACATATTGTAGAAAATGAAATGTAATACAATAAAAAAAAATATCTAAAAAATGATTAAATATTTTATTCAATAGAATGGTATAATGGTGTAAATTTTATTCAAATGAAATAATAAGGAAAAGTACATATGTGTTTAATGCAAAGAGAGATTAGGAGATCACATTCACATTCTTTGCATGGAGTGTGAAAAATTGTAGAAGATTTAAGTGCTTCTAAATCTTATAATAAAATTTTAGAATATGTGGATGAGATGTGGTAATGGATGGTGACAGAGAAGTGAAAACGGTAGAATGAAGAACATAAGATTACATAATCTGTAAGTGTCTCAAAATTATTATGATAAAATGAAAAATTTGTGAGAACTAGGAAAGAAGGTATGTGGGAAGCATGGGACTACATGGATTAATGCATCAAGGTAACATGGCATTTTTTAGATAATGTTAAGTGTCAACAAATCTACACAAAAAATAAGACTTGTGTGGAATGTTATGTGGAGCTAGGCCATCATTACACATTACCAAGAGGTTTTGTAATTAAAACTAGATGCCACAAAGGTGAGGAGGATTCCACATAACTCTATAAGTTGTAATAATTGTGAGGTGGATGTTTTCAAAAAAGCACAAAAATTAAAAGTATCAGATAATGATGTATGACATTACATAAGTTATGAATGATATGAAATGGGTTGTCATGAGAATATATAAGTCATGAGAACTACATTTTGAAATTTTGTATGACTAAATTTTTGTGTGTGTTTTACATGCAATGTGTAATTGAAAATGTTTCCTTAGTTATTTTTGATAGTTTGGGTTGAGCCAATCAGAGTAATGAAATTATGAAGACTACCTTAGTGTGTCAATCAACCTATAGCTAATTATTTATGATTATTTTATACTTAGAAGTGTGCCAATTGAGTAGAGAATTAAAAAATCTATGTTGAAAATGATCTTTTAAACTAGGGGTGAGCCAATCATATGGTTTGAAAAAAATTGGAAAGTTTATAACATTTATGGGTATACTCATATAATGGACCGTAATACTTTCTCAAAAAAATCCATTATTATTTAGAAGTACAATATGATAAATATTAATGTTAATCCATTGTGATCTCTAAAATCACTTCAGAGGGTTATAAAAATGGCATTCAATTTATGATGCTATGTAGGAAAATTTTAAAGGATAAGATACATAGCTACATGTGACTACATAAGGATCACTCTTGTACCAAAAATAAGGTCTTAGGTGAATGCATATAATTTCATCCTCACATATAAGAAAGAGAAGATTCAGAAACCAATGTTTAAAATTCCATTAATACTACACATAACTATGTTGAGGTTTCATTCTATCATGCATATACATAGATTTAACTCCAACATTGGTTGCATGATGCATAAATTTTATTTTTTTCAAGTTGATGTAAATTAAGTCAAGAAAAATTAAGATGAAAATATTTCTAAATTTTTTCCCTTTAATTCAGAGAAGAATAAATATAGATAGGTATCTAATCTAGTGGAAAATCAACATATAAAAATACATGTTCTAAATTTTTTTGAGAGACATAAATGGTGCCACTGAATAAGATTTTTGGTCTAAATAAGAAACTAATGATCCTACCAAGGGCATGAGTGATGAAAACATTGATCATGTCCCTAGACATTTATCTTTCTAAATTGAACACATAGTTAGATATAGACTTGCACAATCCAATTTGTACCTAGAGGTCTATAAATCATCATGGTGTTAATATTCTAACTATTTGATATTTATGTAGTCCCTTTATTATTTTTAAATCTCTAATTTGGCATGTTTATTGTTTTGAGCCATTAGGGAATATTTTAAGGTACACTTTGACATTGTGACATGGTAAATATTTCTAATGCATTAAGTTTTTATATTATTTCATTGATAAAAACTTTAAATATAAAACATGTTGTTGAAACCCTCCATTATTTACCATTATTTTTAGCCAAATTTTGGCCCACATATAGAACTTTACATTGTAGTAAAGATTCCATAGGTCTTGGTGTGGAGAAAGAAGTTGAGTAGAGTTAATGTTGAATAAAGGATCCAAATTTTTGGATGAAATGAGTGTTCCAAAAGATCTCATGCATCTTAAAAATATTTTAAAACACTTTAAGTTACCTTAAAGTGTAGATTTTATAAATTCAATAAAGTATGTGGTCATAACATTTAAGATTAGGAAGCAAGTTTTACACAAGCCTCAGGGCCTCATTTAAGCCTTGGAAACTCAAGTAAAAGATCAAGAACAAGTCTAAATGAACTAGGATATCATAAATATGTCATATATAAAATGAATAGACTAGTTTACTTATTTATTTTATAAGCATCACAAGCCAAAAGCTTGAAATTCTATGAAAATATTCATGCCAAGATCATATCCTATAAATTTCATGCTCATACGAGCTTGATATCTCAAGTTATGGAGCTTTAAAGATGGACTTGCAGCATAACACATTCATGCAAGTGCCAAGTTTAAGGTTCATGAAATATCCATTTATATTTGAAAATCCTTAATGTGTTCAAAGTTGATTAAGATATAATGATACATATGAGCTCACTTACTGACAAGCAAGATCCAACAATTCACACTAGGGTCAAATGAGTCAAAAGGTCCCTAGGTTAAAATCACTTAAAGGGTTGTAGGTCGAACAAAATATAATGGAATAAATTCATTGATTAGAGATCCAACAATATGAGGTGACTAGAAAAGAGGTAGGTCTGATGTAGATCAATAATCATACCAATGATCCAATGGTGCATAGGAATTGGTAGGAAAGTGGGCCTAAGTAGATTGAAGGATCTCAGTTTTTTGTACATCACAATCCAATGGTGCAATTTTAAGTTAAAAATTCAAAATATTTAGATCAAGGGCTTATGCTCATTTTTACATAATGATCCAATAGTGTGAATAAGGTCAATAGGGTCATTATATCTCAAGTATAGGTGAGATATTTCCAAGTGTTATTATATTTTTAGGCTCCTAGGAAAATCAATGGTTTATATGCATCTCATATAAATCAAATCAATAAGTGAGGTTCAAAGTTGAAATACTAAGGGATCTTTGATGGGAGGTTAAACATGTGACTAGGGTCAAACCATATAAAATAGATCTTTCAAGGGTCATCATTCTACCATTAGAGCTCAACTAAATGCCATTAAAGGGACACGTTGATATATTCAAGATGATCAAAGATAAAGGGGCACCATTGAATATAAATATAGACCTCTAGTTTTAAGGTTAGAGGCATACAGGGTTCAGTCTATAACTGTGTTTATCTTTGTTTCAAAAGAAAGATCCCTATATACAATTATCCCTTGATTTATATGGATATTCAAAGTCAAAAATAGGTCTTTTAGACCTAATGGAGAACAAAAGAAGCTATGTAGTCTATAGGTCTACATCGACATAAATGACTACAAGAAAACCAATAATGGAGATTGGTTTTCCATCTATAGAAAATATCTAGGTCCAAGATTTGATTGAGGATACATATTTGTGATTATGTAGAGGGTCCTCATCCTTCAACATGGCCATATTTTTGATAAATAGGTTTATAAAATAGATAGGGCCATGATTCTATCAGATCCATGACTGTAAAAGTTTTATCTTCAGTGGGAGATGACATGAAGGATAAAAGAAAAGGATTTGGTGGTTGGAACTTGCAACTAAGTGCATTCAATGCATCTTAAAAACCTTTGGGGACTTTCCCACTTGGTAAGCCATGAATAGTGTCTTGATTGATAAAAATAGGTGGCATCTCAAGCTCAATTAATTATCTAGGATGCTGTGTTCCATTTTTGATGGCATGCTCCCACTTTCTTTCTCTCTTTCCCTTCTCCTATATATCCTAGTCTCATTCCCATTATGGGGGTTCTTATCCCTTAGATTTTTTTGTTATTTTCTAGGACAAGAGTCTCATTAAAACTCTTGTAAAAGTTTCCTCATTTGATATTGTTAAACCCTATAAAAATATTATAAGAACTAATTTTTGAAGTAATAGGATGAACTCTTTACCTACCTTTTTTTTTGATTACTGCTTAGTATGCTTGTGTATAATGAATTTGTGATGAAAAATATTCCTAATCAATTTTCCTTATAATTTCCATTTTAAAGGTGTTTTTAAGTTGTTTGTAGGTCTATATTGGTGTTCTATTTGAACCTTTTCTATGAAATATTTATGTAATTAGTGAGATTATGAGTTTGTGTGTGTTATAGTTGTCTTATGCCAATCCAGTGTCGGTTCAATCTTATATGAGTGTCCATTTAAATTTGGTGCATCACACTTTTATCCTTATTAGGATCCATTAAACCCTTTTTAACCTTTTTCTCAATGATTTGAATTATTTTAGGTGAGCATCAAGAGGAATCTGACATTTTTTAGAGGATCAACCCCACTATAGGTAACCCATAGCTTGGGTTATTCCCATTGTGTATCTCAATTAGAGGTAGCCTAAATAACTCTCTCCATGGGTATAGATTGAGCCTAAAACAATTTTTGGCATGCTTGATGAGACCATAATTCAAGGAAGATTGATCAATGTTAATGTTGGTTGATAAAATTTGTAGTAGTTAAGCTCTAAAGTAATATCATCTGATGACTCTAAAAGGAATATTTGACATTATAGTAGTAGAGAAATGACTTCATCTCATGAAAAAGGTGACAAAAAGGTCAGCTTCATGAGGTATTCCCTTTGAATTTGTTAAACTACCTTTAAATTCAATAAAAAGATTAAGGTTTGTCAATATACATATATGTCAGGGAACCTTTGCTCCTAAGTCATTTTCAAGGCCTATCCCTCTAAGAAGACCTTCATTAAACCCTCTCATAGCCATGGTAGTCCCTAGAGATTTTATGGATTTTAATGGGCAAAGTCTTCTATCCCTCCCTCACTATGATCCTATTCCAATATCAACCCTTAAAAGTGTCCCTTATTATACTATAGACCAAGCTATAACACCTTCTGAGCACCTCATGGACATAGCTAATTTTTACAATATCCATAATGTCACTAAGGAAAATATAGCTATTAATTTATTAACTACTTCTTTCAAAAGAAAGGACTTATATTGGTATAAAAGTCTCGATGCTAATTCCATTCAAACATGAGACCAATTAAGAGAGGCTTTGTGTAAAATATTTGAGGATAAAAGTTACTTTTTTTTCACTTGTAGAGTAACTAACTACCATTAAGAGAGCTCCTCATGAAGTCATGCAAGACTTCAACACAAGATTCCAAAAAACTTGGGATAGGATCCTAGTCTCAATTAGACTAACCCCTAACTTAACCTTCCTTTACTATTAAAAAGATTTAAATAGTTTCATAGCAATGATGATTCAATATATGATAGGGAATATACTTCCAGATGCTTGTGAGGTGAAAATCAAAGTAGAGAATTGTTTGGTTGAAGCTAGAAAACTTAAACCTAGACCATCAATGCCCTTATTTCCCTAAATTAGACCACCTCCTATTGTTATCCCTTCACTTGATGTCATTCTTCTTGCACCAACAATTAGTACAATACCTAAACCAAAACAAGTTCCATTAGTGGATCTATTGATTCCCAAGACTAAAAGAACTTTCAAGAGCTTAAGAACATGTTTCAATATTTGGGAAATGAGCTAGTAAATGTTAAGAGGTCGTAGAATTTCAATAGGCCTTATCAAGGTTCATATCAAGCTTAGTATCAAACTTTTCAAGCAAATAGGCCACCATACAAAAGGAACCACCAAGGCTAAGGCCAAGGTCAAAACCAAGGACATGTGCAACATGGCTAGAATACGTAGAAAACTATATTTCAAATATTTCAAGCACTTCTAACACTTTGGTCCTAGTCCAAAATAATGTGGCTCAAGAAGCTGAAGGTACCATGCCTTAGAATAAGTATTTTTGGAAATCCATTGTCCCAACTACTAATTTTACCGCAGCTTTCAATGATCAATGGTAGTGGGATATTAATTTTGGGTAAAATCAAGCTCTTACGGCTCAAAACATAGAGGTTCCCATGATGACCAAACCAGAAGAGCCTCTACAAAGCTAAAACACTAATCAATGATTACGACAATTAGGTGACACAATGGTAGAATATGAGCAAGAAGAGTGTTATGCACTCAACTAGTAGGCTATCTCTATCCCAGGATATATTCTAGTGGTTGTAACTACAAGATTCAAAAGAAGGAACATGGATGGTAACCAGGAACCAAGCAAGGAGTCTCCTACCATTACTCCTTTAATATCCAAGCCTATTATATTTTTTATTGTTCTAAAGCTCCCAATACTTCCATGGAGTTATAACTAGCGAAATGTCTTAGTTCTTCAAAACTCACAAGCTCAAAGTATAGTTATGGATCCTAAAGCACAACCACAAGTTGGTGGTTCACCTATCAACATTTTAGAATAAATAAAAAGGTCCAATGTGAATGTGCCAATGTGATATATGCTCTCCATGCCTAGTTAGGTAGACATCCTTTAATAAGGACTATCAAAGATAAATGTTGTAGACAAGCCACCATGTAAGGAAAATATGGTCCTTACCAATGTAAACAAAGGACCAAATGAAGGGCAATCAAGTAAAGAAATAAAGCTTCCTCCCTTATATATTTTAGTGATCATTGGTAACCCTCTAATGCATAATTGATTAGTGGATAGTGGGGCTAGTACCTAAGTAATGCTAAAGTCCATTGTTGATCAACTTGGTCTAAAATATGAGCCTCATTCCAAAGGATTACTACAACTAGATGGTTCTTCTACCAAGCCATCTAGCATAATCAAAGACCTTAATTTGACCCTGTATGCTTGTCTTAATGTCTTAATGATTCAAGATTGATCCTATATGTTCCTCCTCACTTTTAATTATGCCTATCCAAGGAGTTCACTATAAATATTTTAGGCTACTTTAAAACATATTGGCCATATATGGTATTCAGAATAAGATACGGGGCTCAATTATTAATCAAAGTTGAGCCCATTACACAATTCCACATAGAGCCCTATGGACTAGATAATATCAACATCAATTTCACAATCATTGATGAGGATGAATTCACAATTAGTGAGGAGCTAAAAAATCATTTGGAGGAGATGCCAAACATGTTCTTAGATGAGATATGGAATGAGATCCAGTTGGTGGACCCCTTAGAAGGTGTTGAAGAAAAGGATTTGGGTGTCTACTACTTACATGAAGAGAACCAAATCATGCCGTCCCTCATGAGGCCTCAAGAAGATCCTAGTGGTCTATGGAATTTTTTATTTGATGGTATAAAGAGCAAAAATGGAGGGTGTGTAGGTATTATGCTAGTATCCCCTTCAATTAACAAGTACTTCTCTTCATATATGTTCTAATTCAACTATTCTTGCAATGTAGTAGAATATGAGGGCCTTATTAATGGCCTTTAATGGGCTAGTAAGAGAATGATCAAGCAATAAAAAGTATATGGGGATAATTAATTGATTGTACACCAAGTCAAAGGCTAGAATGTCACTAAAAACCCCTTAATAAAGTCCTAAAAACATATAGTGTGGGACTAAATTGAGGACTTTGAGGCCTTTAACATCTAATTAGTCCCAAAGAGCTAGAATGAAGATGCTAACAAGCTAGTAGCTATGGGGGCTCATTTTGATATCCCTAATGAATGGTAAAGGAGCAAGGTATAACTACATGTCAAAGTGGTAGCAAGACAATTAGTACTAGATAATGAAGATTATTGGAAGGTCTTTAAAAGTGACCAATAAATTACTTATTTCTTATAGCAGGAAGTGAAGTTCTCCTCCATCAACCAAGAAAATCAAGAACATCAGTATGAGGAGAAGATTTTTAAATTAAGGTCCAATAAGATTCCTAAAGGTATAGTCACCCTAGAATGCCTCTTTATTGAAGGAGACCATATGAGGAAGGATAAGGTAATGATTTCAACAAATGAAGAGAACTATGAGAGAGTTCTTATCCTTGAAGACAAACTCCTCAAGATTGGAAAGGTAAGCACTAAGCTAAAAAGCATGTTTTCATAGATATTTTTAAGGAATATATAGACATATTTGCTTGGTAATATATTGACCTAAGGGGATTTGATCCTAAATTGGTCCAACACACTATAGAAATAGAGGTTAATGCCAAACCTACTAGGTAAAAGTAGAAGCCAATAAACCCCAAAATTGAAGAGCTCATGAGGAAGGAATTGACACAGTTAATTGAATCCAATATCATCTTTCCAATTAAGCACTTCTCATGGGTAATTAATATATTACCTATCAAGAAGAAGAATGGGGAAATTAGATTGTGTGTGAACTTTAGGGATCTTAATAGAGTCTATTTGAAAGATCACTACCCTCTACTATCCATCAAATAACTCCTTCAAATAATTATTTGTTCAGAATGCTTCTCTATCTTGAATGGGTATTCAATTTATAAGTAAGTGATAGTGAGAGAGGAAGACTAGTACAAGACTACCTTCACTACCAAATGGGGCATATTTACTTACTAGAAGATGCCTTTTGGGTTATCCATTGTTAGGATAGCCTTTCAAAGAGCAATGGACATGGCCTTCTAAGGGATGCTAAATCAAATGGTATTGGTCTACTTGGATGACATCATAGTATTCTCTAAGAAATATAATGAGCACATACACCATCTGAGGCTAATATTTCATAGATGCAAAGAGTATGGGATCTCTTTAAATCCCAAGAAATGTGTGTTCTTTGTGCATGATGGTAAGTTATTATGTCACATTGTTTCAAAATAATGATTATATATTGACCCTGATAGAGTAAGTGTTATCTTAGCCTTATCCTTGCCAAATCATAAAAAAGGGATCTAGAGCTTCCTTGAGAATATTAATTTTGTGAGAAGGTTTATACCTAGTTTTATAAACCTGGTCAAACCTATCACCATGATGCTAAATAAGATCCAAGTTTTTACTTAGTCATATGAAGGCAAGGTAGATTTTAAGGCCATCAAGTAGGACATTACCCAAGCACCCTCTCTCATAAATCCTAACTTATCTAATTAATTAATGCTATACACCTTTGCTAATATTGACAATATATCAGCCATGCTGATGTAGAAGAATGGTGAAGGAATGGAGTAACTAATTTCCTTTTTTAGTCAAGGGATGGAAGGATATGAGGTCAGGTATAATTTTATTGAAAATTAGGTTCTTATAGCCTTGAGGAGTCTCAATAAGTATATACTGATGCTCTCCAACAATAGGATTCATCTTATGGTGTCTCACCTTGGGGTTAGGGACTTTCTCCTTAATAAGGGTTTGAGTGAAAAGAGAGTAGGCTAGATCACCAAGGTCATAGAATATGATGTGGAGATCAAAGTCATAAATCTATTTATGGGTAAGGGCTTGTGTGATCACATGGTAGATGACCTCTAGGAAGACAAGGAAGCTATTTTGGTGACCCAAGATAGCTCATAGGTAGGTGCACCTCCACTTCAAAGGAGATGGCTCTAAGATATGTCACACTTATTGGTAATAGGAAAATGCCCCCAAGGTTTTGATAGAGATGAAATAAGTCATTTTAGGCTTTAATACATACCTTATGCATTGGTTTCTGGTGCCTTTTTAAGAAATTACCTCAATGAAGTACTCCTTAGGTGCATATTTTATGACCAGGTGACCAAAATCTTGAAGTAGCTTCATGATGTACTTATAGGAGGCCATTTTGCACCTAAAACCACAAAAATAAAGATAATGAGGGCTGGTTATTATTGGATTAATATTTTCAAATATGCTCATGTATAGGTTATTAAATGCCAAAAATGTGCTCTCTTTGTAGGAAAGTAGAAACTAGCAATGCTTCCATTCAATCCAATTCAGGTAGAGCAACCCTTCATGCAATGGGGGTAAGACTTAATAGGGATGATCAATCCACCATTAAGTATAGGGCATAAATGGGTGCTCACTACAAATGACTTCTTACTAGGTAGGTGGAAGCCATTACTTTGAAGGAGGCTAATGAGGGAATAGCTTTGGACTTCTATGATAGCATTGTGTTTGAGTTTGGTGTCCTAGCCACCATAATTTTAGATAATGCATTTCCATTATTTGGTATAACGATAAATAAGTGGGTTATCAAATTAGGTATCTAGCTCAGTACCTCTTCCAACTACTATCCTTAAGTAAATGGATTATCAGAGTCCACAAATAAGAATTTTCTAATGATCATCAGGAAGATCATGGAAGAGAATCAAAAAATATGACACACCAAGATAAAGACAACATTATGGGTTCATAGAATGAATCTTAAAGATATCATTTAGAATTATCCATATGTTCTTATGTATGGAAAGGAAGACATATTTCCTATCTCTCTTGAGCTTCTTACATTAGAGTTAGCCCATCACCTTGAGTTGATGAAGGATGAGCCCATGAATGTGAGGATGATAGAGCTCATGGAACTGAAAGAAACTAGGGACCTTGCTATGAAAACTTTGGATTCACATCAATATTAGGTAAAAAAAATCCTTTGACAAGAGAGCTAAAATAAGGAACTTCAATCAAGGGGACCTATTCCTCAAATGGGACTTAAATAAGGCCAAACCAGGTAACCACACCAAGTTTGATAGCTTGTAGAGTGGTCCTTATTTGATCCATGTATGTAGATAACATAATGCTTTTCAACTTGCCCAACTGGATGGAGAGGTATTACCCATCCCAATCAATGGTATTCATTTTAATCCTTATTATTAAAAGAATTACATCCATTGTAACATATTATACATATTAGAGTATCTTTTTATGCTTTCCTCTAAATGCTTTGTACACATTTTCTTTCTATTATGTGTTTCCTTTTAAATAAGTTCCTTGGGCACTTTGCTATTATTTTTATTTTATTTTTATTATTTAAAAAGAAGGTTCCAAATAGGTATAGCCTTGTTTTATTTTCATGATCAATTGAGAGAAGACCACAAACTCCATATTCCCAATAGAGCAGTTTAAGGCCACTAATCTTTCACAGCAGGTATGCAACCCTAGGATGTTGCCAAAAATGGTGGCCAAATTTTGGCCCTCATATATAAATTAACATTAGATTAAATATTCCAGAGGTTTTGGTGTGGAGAAAGAAGCTGAGCAGAGTTCAAGTTGAGAAAATGATCCAAAGTTATGGATGGAATGAGTGGTCTAAAAGATCTCATGAAACTTACAAAGATTTTGAAACACTTTAACTTAAAGTGTAGATTATCTAAATTCAATATATCAGGTCTTTATGGTGTTCATAACATTTATTAGCATGAAACAAGTTTTGTACAAGTCTCAGGGGCTCATTTGAGCCTTAAAAATTAAAGAAAAAGATCGAGCACAAGTCTAAATGAACCAAACCATAATAAGGATGTCATCTAAAAAAGGAGCATACCAGTTCACTTATGTATTTTATAAGTCCACTTAGAAAGCATTGTAAGCCAAAATCTTACATTTTGATGGAAATATTCATGCCAAGATCATATCCTATAATTTTCATGCCAGCACAACCTTGCTATCTCAAGTTATAGAGCTTCAAATATGGACCTACAACATAAGATATTTGTGCAAGTACCAAATTTAAGGTCTATGAAATAGTTTTTTGGATTTGAAAACACTTAATGTGTTTAAATTTTATCAAGATCTAATGGTCTTGATGAGCTCAAATAATGACAAGTAAGATCCAATGGTTCATGGTGGGGTCAAATGAGTCAAAAGGTCCCTGGGTTAAAATCCCTTAAAGGGCTTCAGGTTGGATAAGATCTAATGGTGTAAATTCATCAATTAGAGATCCAATGATGTGAGGTGACTAACAAAGAGGTAGGTATGATCTAGATCAATGATCAATATTCAATCATACCATTGATCTAAAGGTGCATAGGAACTGGTAGGAAAGTGGGCCCAGGTAGATTGAAGGCTCACATTACTTCATACATTATGATCTAATGGTGTGAGTTAAAGTTAGAAAGTCAAAATATATAGATCAAGGTCTTGTGCTTATTCATACATAGTGATCTAATGGTGTGAATGAGGTCAACAAGGTCAACGTATCTCAAGGATAGGTGAGAGAATACCAAGTGTCATAAGCTCATTAGGATCCTAGGAAAATCAATGGTCCACATGCATCTCCTATAAACCAAATCAATGAGTAAGGTTCAAAGTTGAAAGACTAAGAGATGTTCATTAGGAGGTTAAACATGTAACAAGGATTGAACCAGGGAAAATAGGTCTTGCAGGGGTCATCATTTTGCCATTAAAACTCAGCTAAATTCCATTGAAGGGACATGTTGATATAGTTAGGATGATCAATGATAAAGGGGCACCATTGAAGCTAAATATAGACCTCTAGTTTGAAGGTTGGTGTCATATAAGGTTCATTCTACAACTATGTTTTCCATTGTTTCAAAATAAGGATCCCTATATATAATGAGTCCTTAGTTTCTATGGATGATCAAAGGCAAAAATAGGTATTTTAAACCTAATAGAGATCAAAAGAAGCTACATAATCTATGCCTGTATCGACATAAATGACTACAAGAAAACTAATAAAGGAGATTGGTTTTTTGTCTATAGAAAAGATCTAGGTCTAATATTTGATCAAGGGTAGATATATGTGATTATGTAAAGGGTCTTCATCCTTTATCATGACCATATTTTTGACAAATAACCATTTAAAACATATAAGCCTGTGATTTTATTAGATTTATGAGTATGAAAGTTTTGTCTTCAATGGGAGATGGCATGAAGGATCAAAGAAAAGGATCTAGTGGTTGGGACTTGCATCTAAGTGAATTCAATACATCCTCAAAACCTTTATGGACTTTCCCACTAGGTAAGCCATGAACAGTGTCCTGATTGATAAAAAAGGTGGTAGCTCAAGCTCAATTAATGATCTGGGATGGTGTGTTCCCTTTTTGATGGCATGCTCCCACTTTCTTTCTCTCTCTCCCTTCTCATATATATCCTAGTCTCATTCCTATTATGGGGATTCTCATACCTTATAGTTTTTCATTCTTTTATGGGATAAGAGTCTCATTGAGACTCTTGCAAAAGTGTGCTCATTTGAAATGGTTAAACTCTACCAAAATATTGTAATAATTTCCTTTTGAAGTAATAGGATGAATTCTTTGGCTACCCATTGATTTCTATTAGTGTTAGTATGCTTGTGTATGATGAATTTATGAAGGAAAATCTTATTAATCCATTATCCTTCTACTTGCCTCTTTAAAGGTGTTTCCAATTTGTTTACATGTCTACATTAGTTTTTTATTTGAACCTCTTATATGAAATATTTATGCAATTAGTGATATTATGAGGTTGTGTGAGCTATAGTTGTCTTATGCCGATCTAGTGTGGGTACAAGCTTATATGAGTGTCCATTTAACTTTGGTGCATCAACCTTTTATCCTTCTTAGGATCCCTTAAACCCTTTCTAACCCTTTTCTTAGTGATTTTCATTAGTTTAGGTGAGTATCAAGAGGAAGTTAGCCTTCTCTAGAGGTTTAACCCTGCCATAGGCAACCTAAATCTTGGGGTTATTCCTATTGTGTAGCTCAGTTAGAGGTTACCTAAAGAACTCTCTCCAAGGGTGAAGATTGAGCCTAAAACAATCCCTTCATATAGTTTCATGGTTGTTTTTATTATTTTTAGATTTGATTTCAAATGTGAATCTTTTCTTAAATGCTTATTCAAACCATAGCTTTCATTTACATATTTTTTAATTATATATTACACCCAATTTAATAATTTCATACCTACACCTTTATTCCTTGATTGTATATATATTTGGTCCCTTGTCTTTGTGTAATTCCTAAATTTTGAGCTTAGGACTCCATTGATCATATTGATATTCCTATTGAACATTTAATGGTGAATTTTTATGTTCTTGTGATATCCTATGGAATGCATGGTATAATACTTTATGAGCACATTGTCTAAAGATAGTTTATTTCTTACCATATATTCAAAGTAAGGTAGTAGTCTGAGTAATAGGATTGGACCACTAATCAATCAAACTTGTGTGTAATTTGGGTTTGGAAACCATATTCAAAATTCATTTGATATGGCTGATAGATCTCTCATGTTTGAGATGAGCTATATTAATATATACTTGGGTCTTTGTTGAAGTACTTTTAGGGGATATACATTCAATATAGAAGTTAATAGTTTGATTGTTTGAAGTAATGACATCATTAATATAAATACATTGTGTGAAAGGTAATACTAGATAATAAGAACTGGTATGTTCCATGATTAAATAATGATTCATCCTTTTAACCATTTTTTTTGAAATTTAACCATGTAAACCAAGATGACATGGATTTAATCCTTTAGTGGTTATTAGAGTAATAAATACCAATCTAATTACCCATGTATAACCATACTTATCAATCTCAAACACACCAATGCATAAGAATTTGAATATTTATATTTTCTTGATTCTACCATGTTAAAATCACCATAGAGAATCCATCGAGCTTAGAGAAGTGAATTTTCCAAACATCTCTAGAGTAGAGCTATTTTGACAACATAATTTGAAGCATACATGTTTTCCAACCCAAGATATTAGTTTTATAAATAAAAAAGGGCCCACACCACCCAATGGGAAGGGTCAGACCCCAGATAAATAATATTCTATGAAATCTTTAGTGCTAATAACATGATGAATCCTCCATAGCTAGTCTCATGATTGGACACCTACTAGAGTGAACCTTATAAAATAGTTTAAGAATTAGACTTAGAAGAAAACCATATATTTTAAATTCTTGAAAACATAATTGCTTCATATTATGAAATTTATGATAATTGTCCCCAACCATGTACCTATAGGTTGGTTCAATGAGGCATTGTACATTCTTAGAGTAGACTGTCATGGGGAAACATCAAGGTGCATGTTACTTCCCTCCATAAGATATTTTAGGGCTATTTGTTTTTAGTGAAAACATGGTTTTCAGGTTGCTATGTAAAAATCCACTCATTTTTAATGAACAAAATATCCATATTCTAAAGGAGAAGGACTACATGATAGACTAAACAAATATTTTTGATCAAATTACTCCACATTATTTTAATGTCCCCATTTTTATGCAATATTGTTTATTGAGATTTTGGCTAGTTTCTAAGTTTTATCATAAGCTTCTATGTGTGTTGGGGAGAACTCCAAAATTCTTAGAGGATGCAAGTTCAATATATTTGGGTTTCTATTTGTGGCATTTTAGCTTAGTTGGAGTTTAGGATCGCAATGACACTTTTAGAAGTGTTTTCAGACTCCTAGGGTATTCTTCAAAGTTATTAGAGAGCACATCTATTTATATAAAGTCACCCAATTGGCATCAATCATCATCCCAAACTTTTAGGATCATGTTTGTATGGTCAAATTTGCAATTTGCATCATTTTGGGACTTTTTCATAAATGAGGTGAATTACTTAAGTCATTTAATTAATTATTCACTTAAGTTATCTAAAGTTGGGAATATTAAAAAGATAACTTAAGTGTAATAGTTCATTGGAAAGGTGAGGCAAAATATTATTTAATTTTCACATAAAATTGGATACTAGGCAAAGGAGACATAAAGTGAGAAATTAAGAAAAAATATTTTTTTAAGGAGGAAATTAAAGGAAAGGTTAAATTATTATGTTATTTCCTCTTATCCCCATAAAAGTGTCTTTATAAGGAGGAGTTGAGCTCATTTTTAAAAGGTATGCTTGAATATTGTTTTTAGATAATTGTTTCCATGAGAAAGAACTTGTGTTCTCTTGATTTCTTGAGGACAGAAACCTTCCTTAAATTACTAGTTTTGGTGGTGAAAGATCCACCCTAGTTGGCTGTGGTGATTTTACATAGAAATCACACTTTTGTTGAATGTATAATATTAGATCAATTTTATATAGAGATTGTATTTGTGTCAAATTCATGCACCATTTTGACTATGTAGTGTTGGTTATTGTTTTGTGGAGTTCTAGGTGTTTGGTTATGAGTTACAGGTTTTGGGTTTACAAAAGTATTTATAGATTTATGTGTGGATTATCATGAGTTCAAAATAATGGTATAGAAGGTTATATTATTATCTATGGTTTGTGTATTTTCATTTGGAATATTTTATTGACATTTTTTTGGGATTTATGAATAAATACAAATTTGTGTATTGTGAAAAGAGGTGCAACCTCTAATTAAAGGGATTTAGAGATTTTGGGGAGTTATTTACTCCAATTTAATGGTAGGTGTTTGCTACAGTGGTATATAAAATTCAAAAAAACATTAGCAATATTGTATATAACCATTTTTCATTGTTTTTAGGCATTTCAAATGTTAGGAATTTTTGAATATTTTATCTCTATAATTCTTATTTTAATATTAGTTATTATATTTTGCTCTATATTCTGATTTTATATTTATACAAGGATACAAACTATTTGTCTAAATATCTATGGCCTATGTATGATCTCTTAAATGCAAATTGCATTATACATGCTCAAAATTGGAAACCAATTATACTCAAATAATACAATCTGAGTTTGCCATTAAATGTGCAAGAATGCAAAATGTTTGACAAAATGTCTACTCAATAGGAAAAATAGATTTGTGAAAATTTTGGTTAAATATTGGTAGGGGTTCTTACAGTGGTATCAAAGTTGGTGATCTTTCCAGCTTATTTGGGAAGTTAACCTTTTTGTAGATCTTCAGTTGAGGAACAAAGTTTCAGCCTTGCATATTAGTTATCGGCACTTGCATGTGAGTGTTCAATGATTCAGTAGTTGAAAGAATTTTTTTAGTGATTTTGAATCATGGCATCATTTAGTAAATAAGAGTTGGGCAAACAGATTGTAAATGCAAGAGATAAAATTTTACACCTATCTCAATCAAAGGATGTTATTCTTAGTAGTTTAAAAGAAGTAGAGGGTTATTTATACATGGTGGATGAGTCACCTTCTCAGGTAATGCAAACATCTATGATTTCTCTATTCACTCTTTTAGGTGAGCTTGAGTTATTGAGACATAAATATAAAGATGTGAAACTTACATTTACTTCTTTACTTAGTGAAATTACTAGTATTACAACTCCTAAAACTCCATACAATAATGACATAAAGAAAGAGATATTTTAGTTTTTGGTGGGTAGCTTACAATATTTCGATGATGTCACAAGTCCTTATTTTTCTAAGAGGGTAACCATGCTAGAAACATTTAAAAAATCAGATTCGGTAACATTATTTTGTCCATTAGTTGTGCAGAAATTAATTTTGTAATGTTTCAAGTATTTTGGAGTGTTATTGATGAGGCTCATTCATAGAATGTTATCAGTTCCATGCAATCTATTTGTCTTTGTTTTTGAATGAGGATGATGATATTTATAAGTTATTTTTAGCTAAATTATTGGATATTTGGAGGATGGATCAAGATATGTCACTAATGGAACATGAGTTGTCAAAGAGATTGGTTAAACAAAATATGGAAACATTAAAAAGTCATTTGACAAAAGGATACTTGCTTTATTATGGTTTGTATACTATAGGTGCTTCTAAAAAGAGTGAAAATCAATTTAAGAGAGAAAAATATTATCTCACATGCCAAGAAGTATGGAAACCTAGTCATATATGTTTAAATAATAAATAAGATGAATCCATCACACATTTATTCTAGCAGAGTGATAATGTGAACAAAGTAGTTGAAACAATGGAACTTAAGGAAGACGAATCACTTGGTACATCTACATTTGAAGCGTACATGAGTATCCATGATGATTATGAGTTTGAAGGGTATGTTGACTTAGAGTTCGTGATTGATAAGCCATATGAAGGTATGGATTCTCTTGATGATACTTTGGTTGATCATAATTTTATTCCACCATTCATACATGATGATTTAAAGGTATAAATTAGTGAGATATATTATTTTGATGGTGATATTGTTCCTACAAATGAAGACAATAAGAAAAATTGTTTGATGAGAAATCCTGCTTTGTTGATTTTGATCAAGGGCCTAAAGAACTATAAATTTTGAAGGACTAATTATTGGTTTCAGAAAATAAAGTTTTGGAAGCTTTGAAAAGGCTTGATAACACAGACAACTTCATTGAAGACCTCTTATGGGAGGCTCAAGTTGAGGAGAGACATAATGGCATTAAGGTTGGAGTTACCCTTGGAAATTTATGAACAATCAGATACGTTTTATAATTAATGAAATATGTTTATTTGCCTTTGATTTCTAATAGGTATCATACCATTAAGTTTATAAAATATAATTTGTATGCATACAAATAAAAAGAGAAAGAGGTTGACAATCTCTGCCTAGATCTAATTTTAGCTTATTACTTACTCTAAAGTTGAAAACTAGTTAAATGTTTCATCCATACATAATGAATGAGAAGTTAATTCAAATACCATGGAGATCAAGTAGATAGTTTAATACATTTATAATATTAAAGAAGAGGAACAAGAAGATTATTCAAATATCCATTGGTTTCATAAATAAGGATTCAAAAGGGATACTATGGAGGTTTTACATGATGATAGCTATGGTAAAGAACATCAAGAGTGCAACTACAAAAGTTTTAAGAGTAATTTTTTGATAATAATGTTCTCTCTATTTTAGATCATAATGAATTGGAATATCATGACATGATGTAATTTTTAGAATCCTCTCAAAGAGATGAGAACTATCATGATTCATAAATTAGTTGTGTTCTTACTAGTGTTGAAGCTTTAAACAACTCTAGAAGGTCTTAAGATGAAGCCAATATGAATATTAGAGGAGCGCAACAAAATCATTGTGGAATTTATTAATTACTTAGTATTCATGTAAGGGGTCATATAAAAATCATGTTGGAGGGTTATGGTGACCAAAGGGATGTACCATCAAAAATTAAAGTTCAAAACTTCATGTTTAGTACTATTATTTTAAAGTAGATTAGCCATCACATGGATTCATTTGCCTTTATATAAATAGTTTGGTAAGTAATTTTCATCAAGGAATGGAGAATTTTATAGTTGGAAACTATTGAGATTGATTTTCTAGTCCTTGTACAAGCATTTTCAATCATTAAGATGTTTATGATTGTTGTTTTTGTAGGGAGATTTTAAATTTATAGTAGTTGTCCCATTTTTAGGTTACTTATTTTGATGAAATAAGATTATGAGTTATCATTTTTATGCTTGAATAAATATTAGTTTGAGTATTTAAAGACCGCTAAAATTTGAGAGAATGTTATAAAGTGGTTTCAACTTTAAAAAATGAACACTTCAGCTAGCATAAGTCTGTCATGGGAGGTTAATAACGAAAATTATAGAATTGATGTTATTGTTACCTTTTCATACAACCATCATATGATTCTATTTGTTTTATAACAAGTGGATTAGAGGGAGATTTTAATATATTTTTGGAGCATTGCTCATTTGGTGACTTTCTAGGTAGTATTTTTAATTGAATGTATGATCAAATTTCTCCTTTGGAGTGATAGTTTTCATTGTTACAATATTTCTTCCTCTTTTAGGGTGCTAATTTTGAGAAAATTAGATTATAAGTTTCTATTTATAGACTTTAAATTTTTTAAATTCATGTTTTTTCATCCTATTGGTTCACTATAAAATGGAGCCAACATTAGTTAGTCTCTAATTTCAGTTTTCATTTGTGGTTTGGACAACAAACCACCATGTAATTATGACTACCATGATGGAAATTAAGAGGTTAAAATTCAAAGGGATAACCTTAACTTTTTTGAAATAATCTATATGGTGCAAAGGAATAACAATATTGGAAATCCAAATTTTGAGGAGCTTACTAATTAATTACAAAGAATTGATGCTCTGTTGGCTAGAGGAGTAAAGAATATTTTCATAACAAATGTAATATAGCAAATAACATCAAATAGGAGGAGTTATAAACCTCCTTAGTTGGTCTAGGATCTTGGAATCATGTTGTTGATTCAAGATTGATCATATGTTTAAGACTGGTAATTATTTGAGGGAAAGCAATTATAGGAAGGGAGGACTGTAATGTCCCCATTTTCATGTAATATTATTTCATGAGCTTTTGGCCAATTTTTTAGTTTTTTCATAATCTTATAAGTGTGTTGGGGAGAACTCCAAACTTATTAGAGGATGTAAATTTACTATTTACAGGTTTCTATTGATGACATTAAACTCAATTGGTGTTAAGGATCACTATGACACTTTAAGAAATGATTTTAGACTCCTAGGGTCTTCTCTGAACTTTTTGGAGAGTATGACTATTTATAGTAAGTCACCCAGTTATCATCAGTCATCATCCTAAACTTTCAGGATTGTGTTGGTATGGTCAAATTTGTAATTTTCATCATTTTGGGGGTTTTCATAAATTGGGTGAATTATTTAAGTCATTTAATTAATTATTCACTTAACTTATCTAAAGTTGGGAATATTAAAAAGATAACTTAAGTGTAATAGATCATTATACAGGTAAGGGAAAATATTATTTGATGCTCACATAAAAGTTGATGCTAGGCAAGGGAGACATAAAGTGAGAAATTAATAAAGATTATTATTATGTGAGGAGGAAATTAAAGGAAAAGTGAAGTTATTATTTTATTTCCTCTTGTTGCCCTAAAAGTGTCTTTAAAAGGAGGATTTGAGCTCATTTTGAAGTCTATGCTTGAATATATTTTAAAATAATTATTATTGTGAGAAATAACATATGTTCTCCTAATTTATTGAGGATGGAAACCCTCAAGAAATTACTATTTTCAATGGTGAAATATCCACCCTAGCTATTTGTGGTGATTTCATATAGAAATCACACTTGTGTTAAATGCAGAAGATTAGAGCAATTTCATACAAAGATTGTCTTTGTGCTGAATACATGTGCCATTTTGATTTTATAGTGTTGGTAATTTTGTAGATTTATAGGCATTTGGTTTTCAGTTGTAGGTTTTGGGTTTACATAAATATTCCCAAATTTGTGTGCATATTATCGCAAGTTGAAAATATTAGTGTATAAAGTTATATTATTTTCTCTAGTTTGTGTATTTTCCTCCTGGAATATTTTATTAACAAATTTATGTGATTTTTGAACAAATACAAATTTTTGAGTGTTGGGAAAAGAGGCACAACCTCTAGTTGAAGGGATTTAGAGATTTTAGGAAGTTAGTTACTCTAGTTTTATGGTAGTTGTTTGCTATAGTGGTATATAAAAATTAGAATAGCATTGGTAATATTGTATTTAATAAATTTTCATGGTTTCTGGTCATTTCAAAGGTTAGAAATTTTTGATTATTTTATCTCTATACTTTTGATTTTAATATCAGTTGTTATATTATGCTCTATATTCTTTTTTTTAATTTCTACAAGGCTAAAAACTATTTGTCTAAATGTTTATGGCCTATATATTATTTATGAGATGCAAATTACATGTTACAGGCTCAAAATTTAAAACCACCCATACTCAAACCCTATAATTTGAGTTTGCCATTAAATGTGAAATAATGCAAAATGCTTGACAAAATGTTTGCTAAATAGGAAACAAATATTTGTGAAAATATTGGTGAAATCTTGGTAGGGTTTCTTACAATTATCCTTCTTGTGAATGTTTCCTCAAAATGAGGTTATGTTAATTGGGTGGTGATAACCATAGGATATAAATTCATAATGGTTGTTTCCACTTGTAATGTTTAAGAGAGTGGTGGTGGTGATTTAGAAGTGGAGGGAATTACTTGTCTCCCATTAGGAGTTGAGATCTAGTTCAGTACTAGCTATGGGTTTATACATATTGGTTTGTGGCCTAGAGACACTATGGGAAGTTTAATCATTATTCTTATTGGTCATGGTGGTCCACCCCTTACCAGCAGTTATAGTCATTTTTTTGGCACACCCTTTTCCTTTGGAGCTTGTAAAGAAGTATTCACTAAAGGGTATTCATGAATTGTATGGTCTAAGGATTGGCAATGGCAAAAATTATTTTAAATAGTAATTTCAATCAAATACTAGAAAACTTAGTATCACCAATTTGTATGTAATTGATTTCTTTCTATTCCTTTACCAGTTCAATTTCAAATCATATTCACTTTTTTAGTAGAGTCATGTAAAATTTGAGATACTTAAGGCAAATGAATCACCCCAAAGGTTTGATGAGCTATTCAAAAATATCCCAAAGGGGGATTGAGATACCTGGGAACTCAAACTAGATTATAATTCTATCTTATCTTACTCAAAGACTTGGAAATTTTAGGTCTAATGAGGAAATACCACAAGAGTATTAAAAATAAACTAGGGACTATGGTTGATAATAGCTTCACAATGGTCATCATTAGTGAAGAGAACCTTAAAAAAACCTTTGGCCATGATTTGCATCTTATCAAGCTTAAATCTATGGGGTTGGCAATGATTTTGAACCCACTTCTTGAGTAGGTTATAAAGGTGGAATTGGACAAAAAAAGGATAAAATAATCAAAATAATTTCAATCTTTGTAAAATTCATGAGAATAAATCAAAACATCAGGTAAAAGGGTTTTTAGATTATAGATTGTACCTCATGGAAGAAGACCTTACATATAAAATTCCTTTTCCTCTTTGGTTCTATGATTGCTTAGATCTCCATTGGTAAAACTTATATTAAACAATTTAAGTGTGGATAATATGGCATTTAATATAGGTTATTCTTAAAAACTCCACCCAAGGGGTGGAATGCTAACCCAACTTATTGAAATAAATGTGTAATAAATCATAAAAATACTACATATTTCTATTGAAGGTTAGTAGTATGATATAAGTGCCATAAAGTTACAAAATACTAAAACATTCCCTCCCAAAAATTATATTTTAAATCATTTAATATATATTTTTAATTTAAAATTATTCTCAATAACCTTGCACAATATTAATATTGTAGTAGCAATTATATGGAGGTCCAAACACTGATAGACTAGAATAATTGTCTTAAAATTTGTTTGAAAAATAAAGGAGGTGAAATATGAATAAGCTATTATAAATATATTTGTGATGAAAAGGATTTAATAATTTATTAATTTCTCCATATGATAAATAAATTTAGAGGGAGAAAGCACACAAAGAGAATGGATGTGAAATACCTTCGATCAAGTAAGAGGAATCTTTGAGAAAGAATTAAATATTTTCTATTATGTTTATGACATGAATGTATGCACCATATTGCATTATTAAATATTGATCAAAAGAGAAAGGAGGTGAAATATAAAGGTATTTTGATGATAAAAATCTTAATAATGTAGTAAAATTTAGGCCCTAGAGTTTAGTATTACTAATATCAACAATTGCCTTTTCCAATTTTATTCCATGAAAATTTATATATAGTTAGAGCCCAAGCCATTTTTAATATAACTTATTTAATTTTACCTCATGTTATGGGAGGATTCAATTTTTTTAGCATTTTATGGATCCCATGTTGGGACTATATTTTTTTCATGTGCACAACTACAAACATATAAGTTCAGACAATTTAGTTTTAGTTGTAGAAATTATAGCATGATTTTTTACAAGAGCACCACTGACCAAGCCAAATTTGACCCATAAATTGGATGTAAGCATATTTTTTATCTTTTTTATTAAATAATTTTGGTATCTAATTACTCGTCATCGAGATCCCCAGAATTATTTTTCCTAATATATTCTATGTTGCTTCATGTAATTGACATATTTAATGACTTCAACATTTCCTTGTTGTGTTGAATACAAAGCATTTATTGCATATAAGTGCGTTTATAAAAGGAATGAAAGGTTTTATTAAGAATATAAATAGATATCAATTTTATAAATTAAAAATCTAGTCTTCAACTATTGAATTGACATTCCACATTGTTAGGAATATCCTAGCTTAATTCAGCATGTGGGTGAGTAATAAATAAATATAATTGTTTAATTTATTTTCTAGCTCATAGTTGTCTAGGTGATAATAATCAATCCCTTTGTTAATGGGATGATGTTTTATTAAGGTATTTTTATCTTACATGGATGTAATAATTTAGGGCTAGTTAGGGTCAATATGTTATTCCTACGTATTTGCCAGTTTTAGATTATTTAATCCACTTATGTGGTGTGGATAGAAGCTATATAATTCCTATATGTAGTGCAAATATTTCCTTTATTTTTGACATTTTAATTTAAATATTATGAAAAGATATCTAACATCATCCTATTTTTGTGTTAATATATGGTATTAGAGCAGGGAATTTCTACTCCTATAAGAGGTAAAATACGTTTGCATATGAATTGGAGAGTTCTAGTGAGGTTTTGAGAATTTGAGTGAGCCATCTATGCCACCTACCTCTCTACCTCCCTAGTACCTATCTTCACACCTCCTAAATGAGAGCATAAGTTTTCATATTCAAAAATTTGTATCTAAGAAATAAAATTAGAGTTGAAAATTTGAGGCATTTTAGCTCTTATAAAGGCATTTTAAAGATTCCACTAAGGCATTTTGATAATTTACATGGTGTTTAGTATTATTAATTGAATTCTATAGGTATTTTACTGAATTATTAGTGTAATAATCATCCCATACCACCTTATGTTCTTCAAAATAGCTTTCTATTATTTAATAACACCATTCAAATCTTCAAACCCACCATCCTTCATAGGAAATCCATCTTGAGGAAGATTAGATCAGCTAAGGACATGATTACAAGCTCAAGGGAGGCATGGAAGTTGATCTTAGGTTCCTTACATAGCCAAAACCATTTTTTTGTTATGCCAAACCACCTTTTGAAATTGCCTGTGAATTTTCCTTTGCTTGAAATTTTACTCAAAATGACTTTTGAAAAATACCATGGTATTAATAAAAGGTATGGTTTTACTAATTTTGTACCTTTAAATAATAGTTTTAACTTTAGTAAATTATATGTGATGCATAGGTGGGTTGGTAATATTATTTTTTTCTAAAATCTAGATAAGTGGGAGGTCTAGAATTTAAGTCTCACTCTCTCCTCCTTTTAGAGGTAATTTTAGAATAACTACCAAGTATGGTAGTTTAGATAAATTTGGTTGTCACTACTCTAATTTATAATTGAAATTCATATTTAAAAAATAAATGTTTATAAAATATTATAAAATTAGCCCCAAGATCCAAATTTTGTAAGTTGGCCAATAGTGCCACATATCATTGTAAATGGCCAAAAAGATCCCAAAAATTCACTTTTGTTTTTTTGGGGGGTGTACTATTTTTTTGCAGAGGAGGATTTTTTAATTTATTTTTTCTTTTCTCTCACATTATAGGTTTACACATGACCATAAATATGGATCAAAAATTATTTTTTCCCAACTAACAACTACTTAGATGTGATAATTATGATTTTTATAAAATTAAAATATGAGCACAATTATAAATTTAAGACATTTGGTTAGTAGTTAATGGGTCAGTTAAAAAATATGAAAATGATGCTACATGACAAAGATAATTTGATAAGGCAAATAATAAGGCTAAATTGATCATTTTTTTTGGAGTCTTAGATGAAGTTCAACCCCATATTCATGATGCCAAAATGGAAACAAAAGCAAATGATAAGCTTAAAACTATGTATGAATCAAAGACTAAAAATGCTTTGCTTCATCTGCAAAGTTAATTACATAGTCTAAAAATCCAACCAACTAAAAAAATTGAGTCATTTTTAAGTTATCTAATAACTTTGAGGGCATCGTCACTTCAAGTTTTGGAAGAAGAAGTGATGGATGTCTATTGTACCTATTGTCTTGATAAATCTACCTTCATCATATAAAAAATTTGTGATAAATTTGAATATAATAGTCAAAAAATTTCTTTTGAAGAGTTAGTGAATATGCTTCAACAAGAATAGGCTATGAACACAATTATAGAAGTAGAAGAACATGCCTTCGATTCTCATCATAAAGGCAAGAAATAGATAAAATCTAAAAAACAACCAATGAATGAGGGTAATAGTCAACAAGGATGTCAATCACAAAAAAAAAATCCAATTTATGGTCATAGGGGACATGAATTAAAATATTGTTGTTATAATACATTCCACAAGGGATCATTTAGTGTCTAAAGACAACTAACCAACAATCATCCAAAGAAAATAATAAACTACAATGATAAAAAAGGAACATTGGCATAAGAAATATCAACAACAAGGCAATATTTTTAATCGTGAAGAAAGTTTGAAGAAGAAGAGTACCTATATTCTTCCCAAGCACATGAATAATATACTTCACATAGTGATATTTGGTATGTTGATTTGGGTGCCACCCAACATATGACTAGATAAAATATTGGTTCTTCACTTTGAGGAATACACCACCAAGAATCATGTTTCATTGGGTGATGATTCCTCTTATTATTTTCAAGGAGTTTTAAACATTATTTTACCCCTTAAACACACATAAATGTAAAAATTATGATGTAATATATGTGCATGGTTTAACTAATAACTTGTTATTAGTCAGTCAACTCTTACATCACAATATAAAGATTGATTTTGATACTAAATGAGGAATAATTTTTTTATTTAGTCAAGATAAGTTTAAAAGATTAAAAATTATTGCATGAGCTTCCAATGTGGGTCATATGATTAAACTTGATTTTGTTCAAAGACATAATCAGATCCTTACTATAAAAGATACATATTTAGCACTTTATAGTATACAATATTTGGTCACATGAGTTTTGGCTATATTGACAGACTTTGTAGACTTGATATGGTACAAGGATTTCAAATATAAAAAATAGTATAGATAAATGTCATAAACGCTTGGAAAGAAAACAACATCAAGCTCCATTTTAAAAAAGTACATACCCAGATCTTGGGAAATTTGATATGGTGCATATTGATCTTTGCAAACCCATGATAATTATTCATGTTAGACTTGAAAACTCTAAGTTATTTTTTGATGATTTCTCAAGAAAAATGTGGATATATTATCTTTGAACTAAATACCAAGCCTTTGAAAACTTGAAAATTTTCAAATCAATTATTGAAACTGAGATTGGTGAAAAAATAAATACACTCTACTCAGATCGAGGGGGTGAATACACCATCAATGAGTTCAAAGAATTTTTATAAACACATGGTATTCATCATTAATGTAACCTCATATTATTCCATAACATAATGGTGCTGTTGAAAGGAGAAATCTTAATATCATGTAAATGGTGTGATGTATGATTGAAGATTCAGGATTTGCTAAAACATATTAGGAAAAAGTAGTAAAAATAATAATATATCTACCAAACAAGGTTCCCACTACAACTCTTGATGGGGTAACACCATAAGAATCATGGTTAGGCTCAAATCCATTGAATTCACATCTTATATTTTTTGGACATAAAGCTAGCATGCAAAATCCTAATAAAAAATACAAATTGGATATGAAAGCACAAAAATATATCTTATTAGGATATAATGATGAGGCACTTGGTTATAGACTAATGGATCCAACATATTGAAAGTTTTACTGTAGTAGGGATGTTGATTTTTTTTAAAGAATAAATAAGTTGATTCTCCTTCCACACTCTCATGTGATGAGCATATCAATCATGTTGTGAAAATAGAAGATATTAATCATTTTGATGAGGACAATGATTATGGGGAAGATGGTGAAGATACACCAACCACATAAACCACTCAATGTATGCTAAAATGGTATTCAAGTACCTTAAGAGAATAAAAAATGGATGGTGTTCTAGACACATCCACTTCTAGACCTAGGTCTTGTAGTATGGTTTGAAATGAGGTCAATTTGTCATTAATGAGTAATGTAATTGAATATATAGAGCCTACAATAGTTCAATATGTCCTATAGTTTAAACCTTGGAAATATACAATAAGTTTAAAGTATACATCATTGATGAAAAATCATACATGGTATATTTTAGACCATATATTAGAGAAGAAGTTAATCAGTTGTAAGTAGATTTTTAAAACAAAATACAAAAAAAATGGCAATATTGATAGATAAAACGTTAGAATAGTAGCTAAAGGATATACCCAAAAATAAGGCATTGACTATGAGAGTAATTTTAATCCCACATCTAAGATCAAAACTATCATAATGATTCTTTCTATAGATACATAATCTAGTTGGAAAGTATACCAAATGGATGTAAAAAGCGTATTTCTTCATGGGTATTTACAAGAAGTTTTCATGACTCAACTAATGTTTTATCATACCTAGAAAAGAGGAAAATATGTATAGACTCATAAATTCATTGTACAATCTCAAATAGGCTTCCAAGGTATGGTATATAAAACTTGAGCATTTCTTGCATCATGGATTCAAAAGGAGTATATATGATTCTAATCTCTATCTCAATAAGCAAGGGGGAGATAGTGATCATTATAGTATATGTTGATGATTTAGTCATCACTAGAGGTTCATTAAGGATGATTGAGTTAGTAAAGAAATATCTAAACCTATCATTTGACAAGATGTATCTTGGTCTTCTACATTATTATCTTAGACTTGAAATTTGGCAAAGAGAGAAACATATATTTGTTTCTCAATTAAAATAATCCAAGGCAATGCTTAAAAAGTTTCAAATGATGGATTGTACATCAATGCATACACCTATGTAAATAAGACTATAGTTATCTCACACAGATCCATCACAAGTAAATGTAACTTTCTATCTATAGTTGATTAATAATCTCATCGACTTGACCTATACTAGGCCATTAATTAGCTATGTATATAGTTATATTTCATCATTCATGAAATAATTAGACCATACATTAGAGAAGAAGTCAATCAGTTTCAAGTAGATTTATTAAAACAAATTACAAAGTAGATGACAATATTGATAGGTAAAAGGTTAGAGTAGTAGCTAAAGGACATGCCTAGAAAGAAGGCATTGACTATGACAGTAATTTTGATCCCAAAACTAAGATCAAAAATATCATAATGATTCTTTCTCTATATACATAATTTGGTTGAAAATTTCACCAAATGGATGTAAAAGTACCTTTTTTTATGGGGATTTACAACAAGAAGTTTTCATGACTCAACTAATGTTTTGTCATACCTAGAAAAGAGGAAACTATGTATAGACTCATAAAGTTATTGTATGATCTCAAACAAGATTCCAAGGCATGGTATATTAAATTTGATGATCATATCTTGCATCATGGATTCAAAAGGATTCCATATGATTCTAATATCTATCTCAAAAATCAAGGGGGGAGATAGTGATCATTATAATATATGTCAACTATCTAGTCAGCACTACAAGTTCATTAAGGATGATTGAGTTAACAAATAAATATCTATACCAATCATTCAACATGATATATCTTAGTCTTTTACATTATCATCTTAGACTTTAAGTTTGGAAAAGAGATAATCATATCTTTGTTTCTCAGTTAAAATAATCCAAGACAATGCTCAAAAAGTTTCAAATGATGGATTGTACACCAATGCCTACACCTATGAAAACAAGACTATAGGTGTCTCACATAGATCCATCATAATTAAATGTAACTTTCTATCTAAAGTTGATTGAGAGTCTCAGTGACTTGACATATACTAGCTTAGATATCAACTATGCATCTAGTTATATTTCATCATTCATGCAAGAACCTAGGGTTTATCACTTGAAAGCAACAAAGAAGATACTAAGATACATTAGAGGAACCATGGATTTTGTCCTACAATACATGAATAATGATAAATCCTTATTTATAGGATATACAAAATCAGATCATGCAGGGAACATTGATGATGTGAAATCCAATTTAGGATTTGTATTCTTTTTGGGATATGGACCTATATCCTAGAGGGGGTAGGAAATATAATTATGTTTGAAGGTCCTCTATAGAAATATAATATCATGAAACATGAGTAAATATATTTGAATTGATTTAGCTTCAATGGATACTTGAAGGATGGATAATAGCACATGATCATCCAGTAATCCTACATGTTGATAATGAAGGAGTAGTGAATCTTTTTTTCAATCCATTTTTTCATGAGCACACCAAACACATTGACATACAAGTAAATTTCATTCAAGAACATTTCCAAAAAAACACATCTAACTCTATTTTTTTTATATAACATTAACATGCATACATCTTCACAAAATCTCTTGCACTTAATAAATTTTAGGTGCTCACAAAACTACTTTCCCATTCACTTCATAAAATGTTGAACTACTGGGGAGGGGTGTTAGGATTATCCTAGATTAATTAACCATGTGGGTGAATAATAACTAAATATAAACATTTATTTTATTTTTAAACTCAAAGTTGTTTTGGTGATAATAATCAATACCTATGTTTATGTGATCATCCTCTATTGAGGGAATTTTATTCCCTGGATGTAACAATTTATGGGTAGTTAAGGTCAATCTGCTATTCTTGCATATTTTCTAATTTTATATTTTTTTGATCCACTTCATGTGGTTTGGATATAAGTTTTATAGACATTATATACATTGTAACTCTTTCCTTTGTTTGTAATGCTTGATTTTACGTATTAATAAAATCCATCAGGCACAGTCATGTTTCTGTGTTAATACACACATTCGATATTAGATTTTAGAAAGAGTCATTTTGATGAAAAATTATGCACAATGTAATAAAAAATGTTAAACATTATACTATTGGTTGAAACATATGTTGTTTTATCATGCATCTTTATATCATGTATTGAATGCAGTTGAACTTTCACCGATGAATATGATAAAACTTGCACCAAGTGGATTGCTTTTATGTTGTGCTAAAGTTTCCTATAAATGTTGATCAATATGTGTCAATAATTTTGGTCCTATGAAACTCATTTTATCTATTACAATGTATTGGATATATTACAAAGACTATTATAAAATTGAAAGTGTTTTCCCTTTGAATGGTATCATTTATTTTATAGGTGTGTGAAGGCATTAATGGTTATTGGAGCATTAATTATAAATGTTTCAATACATGTTGATGAAATCAATAAAAATGGTGAATTATTATGAGTTTATTCAAAATTCAATTCAAATCTTATTATTTTATAAGGTATGATTTTCCTATATCATTAATAACTTGAATAAATATATTCAAGGGAAACATTTTTGTATGTTGATTTTAATGATACATAATAATATAAAGAGATTTTTTTAATTCTAAAAATAATGAATTAAAAATGGATGCATTGGAAAAATGTGATTTATAAATTGGGAAGATTTCTTGATTAATTTATATGAATGAAGTTACCATTTCCTTCAAGGAATCTGAAATGTTAATATCATTCTAGTTATGATGTATATCAAAGTGAAGAAGACCAAGCATAAAATATCATTAAAATGAATATCATTGTTGGTATGTATCTATGATGAAATTTTCCATTCATTAAATTATTCAAAGTTTTAACAAATCATGTCATCATCTTAAACATCATCATTTAAAAAAAAAAAATCAAAAAAAAATTAAATTGTATGGTGAATGTGACATAGGTTGTAGGAATTTTTCATGTTTTCCTAGTTTTTTACAACTTGTTTAGTAAAAAAACAATGTATTCATTAATGTTTATACAAAAAAAAGTTCAATGCAATAGAATAGTTCATAATAAATAAAATCTTTAAAGGAACTACAAAGAACCTATGGAAGAAATGAATAATAGTTGTCACATTATTTTGTTTTCCATTTTTAACATTTTTATATTACCAATTTATTTAAGGTTATTTAAGTGATAGTGGATGTAATGAATAATGATGATTCATGTCTACACCAATGAAGGTTGAATTCAAAATTAAACTGGAATTATTATGGGAAACACAACATAAAATTTTCTTGAAAACATTCAATGAGATAAATTATTGGCTACATAAAAGAAGTAAGAGTTTTTTTTTAATATGGAAAACATATAATTGATTAATATCATTATCACTAATAATATCACTTAAAATTTTCCTAAATTATTTTTAATATGTTTCATGTTAGCTTTCACTTTCAGATATTCTTGTTAGCATATGGTTATATATTTTAGATCAATTCTCTACTTTTGAAGAATATTTTACAATCTATTTATATAAAACTTAAATTGAATGAATAGGCTGATAAATTACATTCTATCTCAAATTGGAAATTATGGATAGTTTATGATTATTCAATTTATCATCATTTCAACCAAGATTATATTTTTTGGCTCTATTCTTTTCATTGACTAAAGAAAATTCTTGATGTAATTCTCAATGCTCTATATCGATATTGAAAAATCATTCATTTTTTTTAAGTTGAGTATGTTTATTTTGTGCACTTAGTTTTCCTTTGAACATGATTAAAAATCTATTCATAGTAAATAAAAGTATTTTTCTAAAAGTATGTCCACTTTATTTAATAAACATGAACATCAAGAATAGAATGATGCACCATTTAAATTATATGAAATATATTATGTAGATTACAAGTCGCTAAATATTTTTCAAAGCATGATTTTAGATTTACAATTGTAGTTTGGTATTCCTAATCTAATGTATTAATATTGGGTTCATATTTTAGCCAAAAATATCCATGAATATGTGTATAACCTATATGTTTCCATTCATAGTTTAAAATAATATTTATTTATATGAGGTTAAATAGAACAAACATTTTTTCATAAAATAAAAGATTAAATGAAATTGTTTATTGCATACTTATACCATATGTATTTTGTTTATAAGTTATTTTTAACACTTTCCCATTGAATATTGTAAGTATATGATACATATATAGGGATGTATGATTTAGATTTGATATAATATTATGTACCTCATAATAATAATCATCATGTGGATATTTAGGGGTCTTGGAAGGCATTCAACTATGAAATTGGGTCATTTGGTGTCAATAGCCCTTAATGTGAAAAATATAATAAGAAAATATAATTGATTAATCATGCCACATAGTAAAAACCAACCATTTATCCAATATTATTATATTCCCCAAAAGATAGAATAAAATTTCATCAAGTATTAAATAATATAACCATCAGGTATTAAATGGAATTTTCTCAAATATCTATCATATTAGTTGGAAAATTATCCTTGATATATATTTTTTTAACAAAAATGGATGTTTTTCCTTTAGTACAATGACACATAATCAAATTAAGTACAAACTACATGAATATTATATGGCTATCAAATATATTATAATACTAATTTGTCAAATGTAGTGCATATTCATGATTCTATTTTTTTTATGAATCCTGGTAGTCGAAAGATAACTTCACCTATAGCAAATAAAGTACGAAATGCTATAAAAAACAAACCTTGTGTATTGTATTCATTTACATGGGGCGTACCACGTGTTGGCCATGAAATAGCTTATCGTGTTATTTTTTATGTTGATTAGTAATAATTTTATATTTCTTCTATTTTTGTTCATGTATTTGGGATAACAAGAAAAAAAGAGGAAGGTGGTTTTGCAATGTAGTCAAAATATGTAGTTTTTGATATATCTAAAGCTAGTTCAATTTGATATGATTATTTAATATTAATACATACATATGGAATACAAAATGATACATTATAAAATTCATTATGAAATTATTCCAATGTGTCATCATTGAAAATTAAATCCTTTTACTATGTATACAAGAGCTAAGATGACCTATAAATATGCTCTTTCTCTCAATATACTAGGACTCAATTAAGATCAATCAATAGAGATATTGTATACTTGGATGATTAGGTAAGAATATAGGATATACTTAGACCTAGAAGAGGATAATATACACTAAAAGTTCAAGAGGAAAAGTTTCAAAAGGCTTATCCTATAACATAGGGTATACCTTTCACTAGGACTCAATGTATATAAGTTATTTTAACAATGATTGCAAAAAATGCAACTAAATGATGGGTAAGAGTTAAAATTAAATTAAATGATGGTTAAATGATTTTAAATTAGGTGAGGTGAAATGATTAACCAAATAGGGCTCTATGTGACTTAAGGTGATAAGTGGAAAGCTTAGTAAATCCTATATCTATACCAACATACTTGATATAAGGAAGAGCCTAATAAAGGATACACACATATGTCCAAAAATAAATAAATTGTATATAATATACTAAGTAAAGGAATGAGTGTAGGAAAATAAGTACTCACCTTTGGGTGGAAATATTGACACTTCAATCTCCCACTTTGGTTCAATTGGCCCTTCACAAGATATGTTATCATTTGGATATCTCAACTAGTAAAATGAATACTTAGATATCCTTAGTTAAGAATTCCAAATACCTCTCCTATTGAGAGTCAATGACACCATAAGATAAGACCTTCAAGATAAGGTTCTACACATATAACTCTCCCAAAGACTATGTAAGTGCAAACAAAGTGTATTAATGTGAAATATGTTTTAGATATTAAATATGACCCCTATATATATATGATACCCAAAACTAACCCTAAACTCTAAGCATGTGATATTGGCTAGGCCATTACCATTTGAATATGTTCGATGACATAATATGGTATTAACCAAGCCAATATAGTACAAATGATAAAATATATTCTCAACACTCTATTGGATTAACCAATAAAGTATTAAGAAATAATATGTATGAAATAAATTTTATCATCTAGACTGATTTAGTAGGATATAGGGAAGCTAAAAAATCTACAAGAAAACTAGACATAGTGGTAAGATCGAAAGAGACATAAAGGATATGACACTGATAGTAGACATGGTATGATATAATAGTATGCTAAAATCTCTCATAAGATACCTGTTGTGGCATGGAATTGCACCCTATGAGAGGGTTCTTCAGGATCTCTCACTCTTACCCACACAATGAGATTAAATATAGGCTTTGAGTATCCTAAGATGGAGTTGAATCTCCATAGAAGGCTGGTTCCTCTTGGTAGACCACCTAAACTACTAATTTTTCTTGGGAAAGTGGTAGAAGAGATGCATAAAATGACTAAAAGTATAAAAAGGGATGTCACACTAGACTAAATAACACTCTTAATTACTCAAAAACAAACACAAGGGCAGATCAAAGATGTCTAACTCACACAATATCTTACAGTAGCTAGTTTTGTATAATTGATTTCAAGTAAGGCATCCTAGACAAGGGAAAAGCATAAAGGAATGGTAAAATCCACACTTTAACCCTGCCTATGACTAAAAAACACAAACTCAAACCTAAAAACACCTTAACCACCTATAAAATGGCAAGAAAGAGAAGATAAACACCAAGGAAGAAAACCTTTTCACAAGGTAGTCATGCACAAACTATCTAGAACATAAAGTATAGTCAAAGAGATAGGTAAAATAAATGATCTTATTACTTTAAAGGTTATTTCTTATAAATTTTGATAGTATTTTTACCTTGTAAAATGATATTATATCTTGAAAATAAAATAAAGAGATATATAGAATAAGAGAAGAGAAAGTGGAGGAGAAAGATTTAAATCTTCAATAAATGTGCTCTAACCACCATCTTTGGCCATCCAACATAGAGGAGGAGGAGTAAGGCCTTTCAATAGCCCTCCATGTATTTTAGGGACTGATCATGATTTGTATTTTAATATTATTTAATCAAAATGGGATTCAAGATATTTTATTGGCCTAGAAAGGCAATTGAGGACAAAAAGCATTGAAGTCCGTAGACTTGAAAATCAATACATCATTCCAACTGTGACATTGACTAATTTTAATTATACATTTATCCAATTTAAAATCAACATCATTACAAAGAGGGAGAAATAATATTTCCAATTCAACCATCAGCATTGAAAATAGAGATGTGGATCAAAATATATGGATAAAAAACTAATATGCAATCGCAAACAGTCACATCAACACCTTTAAAACATGAAAAAATAGAAAATCATAGAGCAAGATATGAGTAAAACCCATCATATATTATATTTCTAGAAATATCATTAAAATACACTCAAAAGGGTATTTTAATTTTTTTAAATGTTCAAAATAACCCATAAAACCTGCCCTCTAAGTGTTTTCTAGTTAAAAGTTGGTTGAGTGATAACTCTTCCCAAGAGGGTCACTTTGCACCATCATAAATTTTTGATGGGAAATCCAACAGCTGCAAACCCAAATGAATTACCTTATAATACCATCAGGGTATAATAATACATATTTTCATGGAATTTATTTTCCATTTTATCCTAAAATATGGGATTCAAATGTGCTCACTAGACAAATTTAGTAAATGGGAGATGTAGAAAATAACCAAATAAAAATTAGCACAAAAGTTGATTTTCATATCTACGAATTCCACATATTATACCTAATATGTGTGAAATATCTTTCCCATTTTACTCTAATGACATTTATATATCACCATTATAAATTTGAATAATATTTGACCTCTTTTGCCACTGAGAAATGATCTTGAAATGTGTGCACTGGTCAGATCTAAAAACTAGAAACATAGAAAATTGACCAAGTAAAAAATCAATGCAAAAGCTGATTTTAATAACTATGCATTTTGCATGTGGGAGTGAATTATCTATGAATTTTTTTACCTTCACATTTTCCCACATTTTTCTAACATAATTTGAAGTTGTAATGTGATTTTACTTCATTTAGATGTGCAAAATGGTATTTGAAAAGTGTTGCACACGCTAGTTTGACAACTGGAAACACATAGAAAATAAAACACTGGGTAGTTTTCATGACTGTGATGTTTTCAAATGAAGAATAAGTATATATGAACACCTTCACCATTATATTTTTATGACATCTCACTACTATCATATAATTTTTGGAGATAAATGAGTATGATTTATCCCTATGAAATTGCTCTTGAAAATCATTGTACACACTGATTTGACAACTAGAAACATAGAAATCTAAACACTACTTTTTCCATAAGGGATCAAGGTGACTTGAAAAATAAACATGAACCTTGATATATAGTAAAAACACCTTGATGCATTTAAATGTATCATAAGGTTCTCATAGTGTTGAAAACACTTCTCATTTCAAGATTCAAAGAATCTTTTGCATGAGTTGTTGGTTATGATCTTCCTGAGATATATGGTGGAGTAGCAGCCAAGATATTTCATTGTTTCACAAAATGATTATGCAAGTGGTTATTTTTATCAATCTTGGTCCTAAATTTTTGTGACTATGAACATTATTCTATCTAAATCTAATTAATAATGATTAGAACCTAAATTCTAAGACTCTAATCTGACTATTTCACAAAATGATTATGCAAGTGATTATTAACAATGAGAAAGTAAACTACATTAATTTGATAAAAAATGAGAAAATAGGTAGCATAAATTATAAAAGAATATTTTTATGCTCCTTAGTTCAAACATCTTGACAAATCTTCTATTTCATCGAAGATATGCATCTTCAAACTAGCATATGATATGAAATTACCAAATAGTAGAGATCTTATCATATACCAGGAGAGTGTCTAAGGATATTTGGAAACATGAAAATTAGAGATTAGATTCAATTTAAATATTTACTTAAACAATAAAATTATCTTTTCACATCTTCCAAAAAATCAATGATATTAAAATGAATCTAATGACTTTCAATCAACCTAGTGTAAAGCTCAAATTAACAACTTTGTATTAATACATGCACATCTAGAATCCATAAAATCAATTCAAATATAAAAATAATAATAGAGACTTGAGGAAGAATCCTTGATAAAAAATAAACAAACAAAATGATATAATCTTCACAAAATTCTTTTACTTGTATTCCTTTCTCCAAAATTTACTCTCAAAACTTCCTTAATCAAATGATAATACTCCTTTTTATAGGTTGAAAGAGAAACCTATGAGGTATGCTAGTTAGTTATTATCAAATGGGAATTGGAAAAGTGTCAAGGATAGATGTATTATTACAGATATTCTAATACCAATGACACTTTTCAAAAGTGACTAACCTATAAACCATGTGTGTTACACATTGCACATGTTTTTACAAAATAGTATATTCTTTTTTGAATGATTTGCATGGTTTTGATACAAAAGAATATTTTAAGTCAACCCTATTGATTTTGAGATGCCCCTAAAATTGTATCCGTTTTATTTTATTCCAAAATCTTAATGGATTTATCATATTGTTCATCAATAAATATAAGATTTATGATTGGCTCTATGAATAACTCCTTTGTTTGCCATGCTAAATCTCTGAATATTTCATCCATTCTATCCATGGCTTCCTTGATGCTCCCAACATTACCAATATTTTCATTTGCTGACAAGATCATGTCTAAGATATGTTTTTTACCATCCCATATGGTGCCCTTGATTCTACTCTTGACCTCTTGGATGAACTCTATAGCTCTCTACTAGAATTCTTCAAAATTTATTAGACATGTTTAACTAGAGATGGTTGGATACTTAATCAAACTTCCTAACATTTGTGTCATTATACCCTCTAATTGTTTGAAGTCTCCTAATATACATTCAATGCCTTTGGGCACTTATTTATTTCCTTGATTTTATCCATCAATATTATCATGGCCATATTTAAGTGTGATGGGTTGACTATTTTAAGCTCAAGGATTTGGTTTTCCATTAATATCATGGTTTATGCCTTTATTTTCTTATCTGAGCCATAAATTTCAATGTTCATTATTGATATTTAGTTATGGATTCCAAAATTATGACACTTGGTAGCTCCATGTTCCTTCTATGTACCCTACTATCAGTCTCCATTTAGTAAATGCTCTTATACCATGTGACATCCTTACATGAAAATTAGGCTTATTGACTTATTGACTCAATTATCACCATCAATCTCCATCTATATAGTTGAATACATGTCATTGATCCTTGATATACATGATTAAATGCACATCATTGATCTGGTAAACACATGATCAAATATAGGTCATTGATCTATTGAAAATTCACCATGATTGTGACACATGTCACCATCACATTTAATACCAAGTTCCTTTGACCTATGGACTTTGAGCTCATTGTTAGATCTTCATCTGCATAATTAAATACACATAATAGATTTATCTTGACTTATTAACCTTACTAATCAATGTAATCATTGATTGGACTTTATACATAAGAACATGTATCATCGATCTTGATCTGGGAGATTTTGACTTATTGACTTTGGGCGATCACCTGTGTGTCGTTGATCCTTGATTAAATCAAGTGAGGTTTCTATACTTGGTAGCACTACATTTAATTTGTACCTATGAATATTAAAATAAAATAATAAGTGCTTAGGACATATAAAGACTTAGCATAAATTGTAGACTAAGGTTTTAATGAATTAATAAACTCAATCAAAACTTAGGCTGAAATTAAACTAAGATTAAGATGTAATAAAGTGACCCATCAAAAATATGAATCCATTTTAGTAATAAATTAGGATAAATTAAATTAGACTATTTTTTTAAATTTATTTAAACTTGGATTTGATTAATCAATTAAGGACCAAATATTAACATAATGACTTGAATGGGACCATATTAGTTAACCAACTAAGGGTCAAATTAACATTGAAGCATAAAACCATGAACATTTATTCATTCTTATGAAGATCCATTAATCCTAAAATATGGAAAAACATGGGTTAAATTTTATAATAATTATATAATATCAAATAAACCTTATGTGTTAGCATGTCAATGTAAGCGAAATCAACACATGATATTCAATAATGCACTCTGATCAAGTTGAATGCCTAATTTATAACATAATTTGAAAATTTTGAACAAGGGTCCTCATTTTTATAAATGGGTTATGTTGAAATAAAAACACCTTTCTCATGCCTAAAATATCTCAGTCCATGATTTTGAATCTTCACTTATGGAACAAACTAGTTTGGTCACCTATGAATGGGTATACGCTTCTTAAGTCCTACAAGGGGTTTGGCTCCTCTACAATTTATTGAGGCCTTTAATGGATTATTTTATTGCTAAATAATAATTAAATAATTTTCTTAGACCATTTAAACCCCTTTTAACATCTGTATCCACCATTTATTCTTGTAATTAGCTCTGGTAGACATGCAACACACTCATAAAGTGAAAACGAATAAATCTAGGAAGGGATAATTAGGCATAATTAAGATTTATGAGGTCTCAAGACCTATTTAATTTGGAATTATGGCATATAAGGACCCATAAAAATATTTCAAACATTATAAATCATCATCCAGTCCCTTAAAACTCTTAAAAACACTTTTTCTGACTATCTCCACTTACATGTTAAAACCTTGAAACTTGTAAATTTGAAATCCTCCACATTTTGCTTGATAATTTTGATTAAAGAAGGTGTATAAAATTCATATACAATGAAAATTTTCAATGAATTTCATTGGATAATATCATATTCCATATAAGTAAAAAATTTGTATGTAGGCCAATTTTGTCTAATATTTCTGGTGACCTCCTTAGATTGCATGCCTATCTATGCAATAGACTAATTGTCTTAAGCTTGTCTATTGGGATTATGGAGTCAAAAAAATATTATTCAACTAAGAACAAGGATTTATACCTCTGAAATAAACTTTCAAAACAACAATAATGATAAGAAACAAAATAATCTGCTCAAAGCACTTAGGGAAGGAAACGCACAACACAAGAGGAAAATGTGCACAAGGCACTTGGAGGAAGGGGAATAACATGTACTCTAATATATACAAGGATGAAAACCTCTTATTATACCAAGGTTTTAGGTGGATCCCATTGACTAGGATAAGTAATACCTCACCATTCAGCCTGGCAAGCTAAAAGGCATTATGTTATTTGCAGCCATGAATCAGGTAGGGTATACTCCACAAGCTATCAAACTTTGTATGGTTGTCTATTTTGTCCTTATATAATCCCATTTTAGTACTAGATCACCTTCCTTGAATTATATTTCAATGGCTCTCTTGTCAAATCCTTCTTGACTTGAGTTTGATGTGATTCCATTATTTTCATTGCAAGGTCTCTTATTTCTTCTAGTTCCATGAGTTCTACCATCCTCAAACCCATAGGATCACTTTCCATCAACTCAAGTTGATGAGCTAGATTCAAATTAGGTATTTAAATAGATATGGGTAGTTTTGCCTATCTCCCATACACAAAGACAAATGGTGAGTTTCCAATGGAACTTTTGGGAGTCACCCTATCAACCCATAAGGTTAATATTAGCTTGGTATGTCATACCCTTTGGTTCTCCACCATGGACCTCTTAATTATCCTAATAAAATTCATGTTTGTTGATTCATCAATCCCATTGTCTTTTTTTTAGTAGTTGATGATGTTCTAAGGTATATACCCAACTAAAAATCCCATTCATTTATTTTCATACCAATAAATGTCGAGGTATTATCTAATATGATAGTGGCTAGTACCCCAAACCTTATCATAATACTGTCATGAAAATCCAACACTATTATCTCATTAGCCTCTTTTAGATCAATAGCCTCCAACCTCCTAGTGAATTAGTTAGTGGTAGTGAGTACCCACTTTTGACCTCTACTATAAGGTGTATTTATCATACCTATGAATTCAAGGCCCCACTTAATGAACCCAAAAATTATCAAGACAACAAATTATCAATAGGTAATGCTTCTAAAAAAAATAAAATGTGTTGATTCTTATTGAATGACTTGACTTAATTAAAACCCAAACCATTATTAAATAAGCCTCAACTAAGAATTAGAATTGACATGAAAAAATTTGAAAAAAACTAAAATCTAAAAAAAAAACTTCTATTTTTAGCAGTTGCTATTTATAGTAAGTTTTGCATGCAATTGTGAGCAACTCTAAAAATATCCCAAAATAATATAAACACTAAAATTAGACTATGGGATGAAATTAAAATTAATTTGATATTTGGTCCTAGAAATATACAATTTTTTGAAATAGAAAATTCTTGAAAGAAACATTAAATGATAATTTTAAACCCTTAAATGATCATGATGGCTTCTAAAAATATATCAAAAATGATTCTAAGTGGATAGAGAATCTTAGGAAAGCAACTAAATTTTTGAGATAATTATTTTGGTGTGTGGAAGAGCTCAAATGGAGCTATAGGTCAAAATTTATGGCCTCCAAAAGATTGGCCTATTTTTTTTGTATCATTCTCCTCTGGCTGAAAATAACTCAACTCCTACAAGTTTCCTTGATTGTACTACTACCATTTTTATTTTTCAATCTTCTTCAATTCCCATTCTATAATCCAAGTGTTATCTTCTTGCTATATTCCTTCCCATTACACCAAATACCTATTATAATTCCCTTGCCTTGTGCTCACTATCTTCATATCCAAAACCTATACTATTTTTTCCTTCTTCTTTGGAACCTGCTGATCCCAATTTACTTCTTCATATCCATCACATTTACCATCTTCTCCATGGAATTCATATAAATTTGAAACATTAAATAATGGATAGATATAAAAATTTTGTGGTAAACTTACCTCATAAACATTGTCATTGATTTCTTCACAATTTTGCATGGCCTAATTTTCTTGTACTTCAACTTGTTGTATGTGCCTTTTGGAAATATTTATTTCCTCAATTAAACCATTACCAACTCTCCTTCTTTAAATACCTTGTATCTTCTTTTGACATCTATTGATGCTTTATATTTCTCGTTAATTTCCTACAACTTTCTTCTTACTCCTTGAAACTATTACATATGCTCTACAAATGCTTTTACATCATCACTAATTCAATATTTAATTGGTAATTGTACCAAATATAAAATACCCATAGGATTTCTCCCATAAACAATTTGAAATTGTGACTTTCCTATTGATTTATTCACTAAATCGTTATATGAAAACTCAATTTGTGGTAAAGCCAAGTCTTATTACTTGGGACTCTCCCCCACTATGTATCTTAACAAATTTCCCAAGATTCTATGCATAACTTATGTATGTCCATCTGTTTGTGGGTGATATGCACTACTGAATTATAGCTTAGTAACAATCTTATTCCACAAAGTCCTCCAAAAATGACTTACAAATTTTGTGTCCTTATCTGAAGTAATATTTTTGGAACATCATGTAATCTCATAATATCCTTAAAAAATAACTCTACAACTCTAATGGCATAATTGGTTTTCTTACATGCAATGCAATGAACCATTTTAGAGAATCTATCTACAATAAAAAAAATTAATCATTACCTCTTTGTGTGTTTAGTAATCCCAACACAAAATCCATACTCAAATCTGTCGATGCTCCTCTTGGAATCAATAATGGCATGTATTGTCCAATATTTTGTGCATTTCCTTTTTCCACCTAACATATCATTCACTAGATCAATATATGTAAACTCAATTTGTGGTAAAGCCAAGTCCTATTACTTGGGACTCTCCCCCACTATGTATCTTAACAAATTTCCAAATATTCTATTCATAACTTATGTATGTCCATTTGTTTGTGGGTGATATGCACTACTGAATTATAGCTTAGTAACAATCTTAATCCACAAAGTCCTCCAAAAATGACTTACAAATTTTGTGTCCTTATCTGAAGCAATATTTTAGGAACATCATGTAATCTCATAATATCCTTAAAAAATAATTCTACAACTCTAGTGGCATAATTGGTTTTCTTACATGAAATGCAATGAACCATTTTAGAAAATCTATCTACAATAAAAAAAAATTATCATTACCTCTTTGTGTGATTAGTAATCCCAACACAAAATCCATACTCAAATCTGTCCATGCTCCTCTTGGAATCAATAATGGCATGTATAGTCCAATATTTTGTGCATGTCCTTTTTCCACCTAACATATCATGCACATTGAAATATACCTTGTCACATCTCTCTTCATCTTTGGCCAAAAGTACTTTTTCTCTACCAAAGCTATTGTCTTCATCGTACTAGAATGTCTAGCCAAACCACCACTATGTAATTCTCTTATTATATTGTCTCATAGAGACCCAATTAGAATGAATAATTGTTTCCTTTTGAAGAGATAACCTTCTTGTATAAAATACTCACTATGAATAACATCTATCCCTCTATTAAATGGATTCCTGCACTGCTCTACTATCTTGCCAAAATATGGATCAGTATCATAAATTTATTTTATAGCTTTAAAATCTAACTACTTCACTCACCATAGTAGTTAATAACACTACTCCCCTGCTCAATGCATTAGCTACCTGATTTTATTTTCCTAATTTATGTTTCAACACAAAAGTATACCCCTGCAAGAAAGATACCCACTTTACATGCTTACTATTCAACTTCTTTTGTGTATTCACATACTTCAAAGCCTAATGATCTATAAATAGGATAAACTCTTTAGGCACCAAGTAATTCCTCTAATGTCTTAATACTTGTACAATTCCATAAATTTCAACATCATAGGTATAATACTTTGTTCTTACCTCATTTGATTTCTCACTAATATATGCTATTGGTTTTCCTTCTTGACTCAACACAACACCAATCCCCACAAAAAAGGCATCACAATCAACCTCAAACACTTTGTTAAAATTTAGTAATGCTAAAATTGGTCTTTTTATAATCTTCTTCTTCAAAAATTTAAAGCTTTATGTGGCTATCGTAGTCCATGCAAATTCTTTCCCTCTCATGCAATTTGTTATTGGTGCCATAATACTTCTAATTTTTTTAATAATTTTTATGTAAAAAGTTGCTAAGCCATGGAAAATTTATTGCCTCTATAATGATTTTTGGAATAGGCCACTCAAAAATTGCCTTTGTATTTTCTTCATCCATTCTCACACCATCTATTGAAATTATAAATCCCAAAAATACCAAACTATTATGCATAAATCTGCACTTCTTTAAATTTGCATACTTCTCCTTTATTAACAAATCTAGTACCATTCTCAAATTTTGTAAGTGTTCTTATTTAGTCTCACTAAATATCAAAATATCATCAAAATTAAAAACCATAAAATTACCAATTTATTCTTGTAGTACTATATTCATCATCCTCATAAATGTGCTAAGTGCATTAGATAATATGAATAACATCACCATCCACTCATTTAAGTCATCCCTAGTCTTGAATGTAGTTTTACACTCATCTTCTTCATCAATTCAAATATAATAATTACCACTCCTTAAATTAATCTTGCTAAAATATTTTTCTCTTGCAATCACATCCATCATATCATCTAAACAAGGTATAGAAAACTTATACTTGATTGTAATTTTATTAATTTATCTACTCTCCACACATATTCTCCATCCTCTATCTTTATTTAGAGTTAGAATGTTGGTGTTACACATGGAATCATACTCTCCCTTATCACCTTCTTTCTTAACAATTCAATAACCTATTTATTTAATTTTCCATGTTCTATTGGACTCATCCTATAAGCTGCTTGATTTGGTAAAACTGATCTTGGAATGAAATCAATGTGATTTTGAATATCTCAATTCAATAGTAAACCATTTGGTAACTCATTAGGCATAACATCTACATATTATTTCAACAATCTTGCTACTTCTATTGGTATTAACACCATTTCTATTTCCTCATTCTTTTCTATTAATACATAACAATAACCTGCCACCTTCATATTTTGGATAAATTATTTAGTAGAGAGTATGCTTTTAGCCTTCTCTTCCTCTTTAAGAGGTTTAAAAACTAACTTTATACCACCTTTATAAAAAGTGTACATATTTTTTTCTCTATTATGAATTAATTTCTTATCGAATTGCCATAGTCTTCCCAATAACACATATCATGCATTCATTAGAATAACATCACATCATATTTCATCATTATAACTTTTTCCTATAGAAAATTTGATTAAGCACCTTTTATCTACTATAAATTCATTCCCTTTTCTAAACCTTGACATCTAATAAGGATTAGGTTGATTTTAAAATTACAAATTTAGTTTCTCTATCATTTATTTAGAAACCATATTTTCACAGCTACCACCATCTATAATTACTTTACATACCTTTCCACCCAAAGTACATCTTGTTCAAAAAATATTTGATCAAAGCCATGGATCACCACCTTATTTATTTTTCATTTTCTCCTTCGTTGTAATGATCACTTTTCTTCTCATCATGAGATTATCTCCAACATCTATTGGTGCAACTTTAGCATTTTGCTCTTCTATCTCAGCCTTAACTAGATTCACTCTTGGGCGATCTTCTTGCCTCCTTTCTTGATATTGATCGTGTGGACACTAAAATTCTCTGTTCCCTTCTTATTTACATATATAAAAAACATAAGATCTGTACTAATTCAAAAACCATCCTCTAGCACCACTATAACCTCATCCTCTTTGAAATCCTCTTCCTCTTTGTTGGTATTGAAACCCTTACCTATTGTCATCTTGTCTTTCTACACCACACGATGATTCACCTCTATTGGTACTAGACCTACCTCTAGTGGTATTAAACCCACCTCAACCCTTATTTATAGGGGATCTGCCTCTTCTTGTACCAAGTGATGTTCTTCTAAAATTCTATCTATTTTGTTTTTCTTTTGCCTTTAAATCTAATTGATAAGCCTCCTCTATGCAAAGTATTCTATACATGCTTAATTTATCTTAAATAGTAAATTTAAAACCATTTAAATACCATGAAACCATATTCTCTTCTATTTCATCATTCTCCACTCGTATGGAAATATTATAAAACTCATATGTATACTCTTGTATACTATGATCTTTTTACCTCAATTTCTGAAATCTTCTGTATAGGGTTTGTGCAAAATCCATAGGAAGAAATTTCACCCTTAGCTTCTTCTCCTTTCTCCATGTATTAATATTATCTTTAAATTTTCTCTATCTCTCTTTATGCAGGTGATTCCACCTTATCATTGCATGACCTTTCAATTTCATACATGAAAATTTATTTTCTTATCTTCTTTCATAGTCTTTCACTCGAAGAACTTCTCCATGCTATTCATCCAATCTATCAACTCCTCTAGTTTTAAATTGCCTCCATAATCTATAACATCCACCTTAATTCCTTCATTTCTTCCTTATAAATATTGAACCATCTTCTCTTCCATCGATGTTGGCTACTCTTATTGTTTTGTTTCTTGTTAAACTTCTTCATCATGATCTATGTCCTCCTCATTACCACCTTGTCTTCTTCTTTGATTATTGATAACCTTATTCAATTTTTCCACTTTCCTCTATATCTATTGTATAGTCTAGTTATTTTATTCAATACCTCCTCATCCTCTCACCATGTCTTACTCCTTCAAGATTAGAACTTACTCTGATACAAGATAATGAACCCAAAAACTATCAAGATAATAAATTATCAATAGGCAAAGCTCTAAAAATAATAACTTGTATTGATTCATATTTAATGACTTGAATTAATTATAATATAAACCATGATTAAGTAAGTCTCAACTCAGAATTATAATTAACATGAAAAAATTCAAAAAAAAAAAAAAATCTAAAAGAAAACTTCTATTTTTAGTAGCTGTTATTTATGGTAAGTTTCACATGCAATCACAAGTAGCTCTAAAAATATACTAAAATAATATAAACAATAAAATTATCTTATGGGTTGAAATTCAATTGAAGTTGACATCTAGTCCTAAAAATAAACAATTTTTAAAAATAGAAAATTCTTGAAAAATCATTAAATGGTAATTTTGGACCCTCAAATGATCACGTATGACCTATGTAAAATATTAAAAACAACTCTAATCAGATAGAGCATCTTTCTACAGCAAAAAAAAAATTGATATGGTCATTTTGGCATGTGGAATATCTCAAATGAAGCTATGGGTCAAAATTTATGGCTTCTAAAAGATTAGCCTATTTTTTCTGCATCACCACTGTATGAAGGCTTGCTCTACCTAAATTGGGTTAAGAGGAAGGGTTGCTAGTATTTTTTTAACACTAAAAATCACACACTTTTGGTGCTTCCTAAGCCATGTTTAGTAAATTTTGAAAATAATGGGCCAATAGTAACAATCCCTCATGATTTTTGTTACTGTTGTCCTTAGAGTAAAATGCCCTCCTACATATCCATCATGGAATTGATCTAAGAGTTTGTTTACCTAATAAACCTCTATGCACCTAAACAACACTTCATTGAGGTATTTATTGAATAATACCTCATAAAATAAGGTATAAGGTATGGATTGAAGTCTAAAGTATCTTTTTGTAGTCCTATCCATACCTTGAGGACACTCACCTATCATTAAAAATCTAATAATGTCTTATATCTAATCTATGGAGGGTAGGGGTTCAACTATTTTTAGGTCATCTAGTATCATTAGAGTATCCTCTTTTTCTACTTGTAGGTTAACAACCAAGTTCTCACACAAACACTTACCTCTCACTAACTTAGCAACCTTGATCTCAACATCATGCTCCATGACTCTGGTGATCCAACTAGACCTCTTCTTATTTAGATCTATACTCAAGAGGAAATCTCTCACATCTGGATGGGAAACCATGAGATGAATATTATTGTTTGACACCATAGGCCTAATTTTTTTTAGTGATATCACAACAACTATCACTTGCTTCTCAACAAAAGTATATCTTTCTTCATATCCTTCGAGTCCCTAACTGAATAAAGCTATGGGCTACTCAAGACCTTTTAGATTCTATTGCATGAATATAGCTAATATGCTATCCATATTATCAAAGACATATAAGTATAAATCTCTTAAAAAATAAGGATTCAAGAGAGTTGGTGCTTGTGTAATGGCTAACTTGATAGCCTTAAAACCTTCCTTGCCTTTTTTGACCAAGAGAAGACCTAATTTTTCTTCAACATTATTATTATTATTATTATTATTATTATTATTATAGGCTTGAATAAATGTGAAAAACTAGGTATGAATCTTCTCACAAAATTTATTTTCTTGAGGAAGCTTTTAAGTCCTTTCTTGTGTTGAGGCAAAGACAAGGCCAAGATGGCACTTATCCTCTCAGGGTTAATGACTAGTCCTTCTTTGGAGATAACATGACTCAATAGTTTGACTTAATGAATAATAAATACACATTTTTGGGGGTTCAAGGAGATCTCAAACTCCCTACACCTCTCAAAGATGAGTCTAAAATGGTCTAAGTGGTCACTTGCCTTCTTGGAGAAAATTTTGATATCATCTAAGTACACAAGCACCATCTGATTTAGTAGATCCTATAAATCCATGTCCATGGCTCTTTGGAATGTGTCACCAACATTAGAGAGAACAAAAGGCATCTTCTTGTAAGCATAATTCCACCACTTGGTGGTGAAGGTTGTCTTGTACTAGTCTTCCTCCTTAACTAACACCTAGTTGTAACCTGAATACCCATCTAAGAGAGAAAAATGTTTTGAACCAGCCACCATTTGGAGGAACTACTCTATAGATGGCAAAGGATAGTGATCCTTTAAGGAGACCTTGTTTAAATACCTAAATTCAACACACAACTGAATCTCACCACTTTTATTCTTTATAGGTACCAAGTTGGCCACCTATGAAAAGTGTTTAATTGGAAAGATAATTTTTGACTCAATAAGATTGGTCAAATATCTTCTCATGAGAACCTCTACCTTGGGATTGATAAGCCTTTATTTTTAACTTTTACGATTTGCATTTGCATCTAACTCAATGGTGTGTTGGGAAAGTTAAGGTTAAAAACCCATAAGATTAGAGTATTCCCAAATAAACACATCTTCAAACTCCCAAAAAAGTACAATGAATGAAACTTTATCAACCTCAATATTGACCTTCTCAAGCTTGAGAAGTTTATCTTGGAAGATGAGAAATCTCTAATAGTTCTCTTCACTAGTGGACATGCCTACCTTTTCCTTCCTCATTAAATCTCCCTCATGGAAGATGATGTTAAGGGTAACCAACCCCTTAGGGAGTTTTTTTATTTAAAATGGAAAATATGATCTCCATACTAATTTTTTAACTTGTTCTAATTTGAAGATGAAAATTCAGCCTCTTATTATAAGAAGCGAGCAATATTCTTATCACTATCAAAAACCTACCAATTGGCCTCATTGTTAGGAATGGATGGTCTTGCAACCACCTTAACATGTGATTGATTTTGTGATTTACTCAACTTAGTTGCTTTATCAAATTGGACCCCCACTAATGTTAATATATTTATATGTTTGTTTCTCTCTCTAGGCACACTTTGGATGTTGAAGGCTTCAAAATACTTTAATATATCTCGCACCTTATCCTTGTAGGATTTAATCAAGGGGTTCTTGGATGTAATTTGGTTTCTTACCTAATTAGAAATGAGTTCACTATTTTCATACACCTACAATTGCTTGATTTTCCTCTTTCTATCCCATTAGAGGCCATGAATAAGGCCTTCATATTCCCCTACATTGCAAGAATAGCTAAACTAAAACCTATAATATGAATAGTACTTGTCATTAGAGGGAAAGACTAGCATAAAACTTACCCCTACTCCTTTTTTTCTCCTTTATCCATCAAACAACATTTTCTAGATTCCATTAGTCTCCTCTTATGGCCTAATGTGGGATGGTATAAATGTATTTTCCTCATGAGAGTAGTCGACTCCCATATATATTTCTTCAATGCCTTCCAAAGGGTCAAGTTATTTATTCTCATTCCATAACTAATCCAAGAATACATTAGGTATCACCTCAACATGAGTGTTTAGCTCTTGACCAATAGGGTGGTCTTCTTTATCTAGGATTGTGCAGTTGATATTCAGGTTACTTGGTTCATAAGGCTCAATGTGAAACTTTGAAATCAGTTCAGCCTTAATGGACATCTTAGTTCCATACCTTGTCTTAAGTTCCATATAGGACCAATCTATTGTTAGGTAACCCCTAATTTTGGTAGTGAAGTCTCTAAATAGGCATACATAAAAATGGGGTGGTGCCTCTAGAACAACCACATCTTGGGCCATTTAAACTTTAGGAAAACCATGGATGTTTAAATTTATACCTTTGATAATATTGTATGGTTTATTAGAAGATCCATCAAGCTGAAATACTCCTTTAATGAGGAGGACATACTTTTAAGCAAGTTGATATGATATTGATTTAAGCATCATTAAAGTGCTTGCCCCACTATCGACCATGAATTTATGTACCAAGGAGTTACCAATGATCAAATAAATTTATAATGGAGGAGGTTTGATTACCTTATTTTACTACCCTTCATTGTTTTTTATTGTATTAGTGAGGACCACATTCTCCTTGCTTGGTGGCTTCTCTGAAACATTGATTTTTAAAAAGACTTATTGAAGAAGATCCACTTGACCAGGTATAGAAAACATTTCCCACATAGGGACACTCAAATTTTAATTCTTAATTTTATTAATAATATTGATGTGTGCACCACCAACCTTCACTTATGCTTTGGGATTCATGATAGTGCTTTGTACTTGTGAGCTTTGAGGTATAAAAGTACCTCATTGGTTTAGATTTTTATAAGTTATTTAAGTGTTTGGAGATGAATTAAGCTCATTTGTATTTTAAAAAATTGGAGGAGGATTATAAGACCCCTTAACTTCTTCTTGAATTCCATTTATATTCCTTCTCTTGAACTTTTTGTTGGCTGCCACAAGAATGTTTACTTGGCTAGTACTAGCTTGTTAATTGAAAGTGTAACACTCCTCTAATTGGTAGTTCACCAATGGTAGAATCCAATAGATTTGGTCGATCATTATACCCTTGGCCTTGTTGAGGCTATTTTGGTTTATTCATCATAGGGATTTTTTCATTTTGTGCCATTAAAGCTTGGTTAAACCCATAACTAGCACCCTGCTACCATTGGTCATAAAAGACTTAGTTGAACTCTACATTTGGACTAATACCCTAATTATAAGATTGATTCCAAGGTAGAGAACACTCACCTTCTTGTGCAAGGTTGTTTTGAGTAGGGACCAAGGCCCTAGAAGTACTTGTAGCATTAGTATTGTAGTTTTTACTTGGTTTAACATAGGTGAACTTCCCTTACCCTTGAGAATTAGCCTTGAAGGCGAGATTATTGGTTTTATAAAGTTATTAGGGATGATATTTGGGATGATATGGTCTATTAAACTGAGATTGATACCTATTAACATTCACCATAACTCATTACCAAAGGTTTGAAACATGTTCTTGAGTTTTTAGAGTTCATTATATTGACTAGTTGAAGCTTTGTCTTGTCTTTGGTACAGGGATGGAAGTAAGTGTTGAAAAAGGATGAATGGAAAAAAGAGGAAAAACAATAGTATCTGGTGGTTGAATCTCTAAGAAAAAAGGAATAAGAGGCCTAGGTGTGAGTTTGCTAGCTTTGTATTTAGGTTATTCTCTACCCTAATTACTACCTTATAAGCATCTGGTAATGTATCCCCCCCATTAATTGTATCATAACTATAATGTCATTGTTGAGGTTGTAGAGAGGATTACATAACATGATTATACAAACATTAGTCCAATAAATCAAAGGAAAAATTCATAATATTAAACCAAATTAAGCCTATTTATTCATGTGGGAATTGTTAATGACAATGAAAGATAAATAAAAAATCAAGAAACCTATACCTTCCCAGGTGAATCCATCCTCCAAGAACAGATCAAAAACATGTTCTCCCTTGATCAAGCATCCTTGTCTTCATCAAGAATGGTGGCAAACTCCTCCAATGTCTCAAGAACACTCCACAAAACCTAGGCTCATGATATGTAACTATCTAATTTGACTATCAACGAAGCTTGAAACTAAAATCAATAATCAAATACAAAATATTATGGAAACAATTTTTCATTATAACTTTGCACAATTAAAGCTTAAAAATGATGTTCATGGCCTCTCTATTTATAGATTTTTGAGATTGATCAGGATCAACCATGATCATCCATCTCAAGATTGAGATGTGTGGCCATGAATTAGTCCAATTATATAATTAAATCCATAAATATCCCTCATAAATATTTTGGGTAGAGTGGCATTTAAGAGGAATGGAGGGTATTAAAGAGGCATGGGACACCCATAATCTTGATATTTTATGCATTTATGGCTTATGGATGCCACCCCATAGGATGATGTCATTTGATGATGTAGTTAATGATAATCAATTTCTAAAAATAAATATTAAAAAAAATTCATGGAAAATTAACCTAAGCTCTTAATTTTTTTAATTGGCCTTAAACATGATTAGTCAACTTTGATGCAAAACCTTGTCAATTTGTGCACAAATTAATCAAATTGGTCAAAATGTTGTATTATTGGCTCGTTATTTTTTTGGATTAGAATTGGAAGTTGATGTTAGATGTGTTGAAACCATATTCCCATTTAGGATGATACCAACACAAAATAACAAATATATGTGATGTACACCAATGAATTAGAAGAAAAAAGTGATCCAGAGCACAAAAATGTGAAATCGTCATTTTGAATTGAAATAAATTGATTGAAGTTAAGTATCACATAAAATAAATTGCACTATTTAAGAATAATTTGGCATAAATTAGCACTTGTAAATGACAAGTTTGAACCATTTAGGGTGTTTTAATGATTTTGACCTAAGATGTGAATTTGAATACAATCTGAGTAAGATTGATAATATCAACACAGATGGTGTTAGGAATTATATGTTTATATTTTTACACTATTTGGGAAGGCATAGTGAGACATTAAAGTGGAGTAACATATTTTCAAAGAAAATATTTGTCAAGAAGAAATTGGAATACACCCATGATTCCCTCTCAAGAGGACATACTAGGATGGAAGAAAAGGATAGACTCTAGAAAAGAGAGAGAAAGTGAGAAATTAACCCATGGAATAGATCACATCTAGATGAGCTAATGCTTGCATGCATGATTACCATCAATGATTAAAATTATAATTAGAGGTATAATAGGCCCCAATAGATTGGGGGAATGGGAAAGCTACAATCCATAAATGTAAGGGACACACTTTAAATGTACCCAATTTGAGAGCATATGACATTGATCAATCTTGAGACAAGTTGCACACTAAATATTGCCATCATGGGTAGTAATATGGAGAGCTTAGAATTAGAGGACAAGAGAGAATGTTATAATTAAATAAGGGAATCACCAATAGAATAGGGTCTCCAAAGAGAAGATAATAAGAAATGCCCCAGTAGAGTGAATGTGATCCTGATAAAATAGTTTTTGCCCCAATAGGGTGAATTTTGATCACTTGATAAAGAATAAATAAAGGTTTTGCCCCTATAGGGATTATGTGATTTTGACATTGTTCAAAGTTTGTGCCCTAGTGTGGGAAATTAGAAAGCAAAATAACTCAATGGTATAACCCAAAAGATAGGTTAAAATTAGTGGGCACAAACATACATGTGATGGTTTAATGTCTTAGAAAGCCACAAGAAACCAAGCATAGAATAATGCATAAAGTGATGAAAGAGATAAAAATAAGAATGAAAGATAACCGAGCTAACCTTCAATAGATATTAAGCATTGCCTACATAGTTTCATGGACTCATGTTCCAACCTAAACTTTAGGCTAATGTAGTTCACCCAAGTTTGGGAGAGAATGGAATGAGGAATGATGAAAAATGACCAAGAATTTATTAGACTCGCAATTTATGCAAAGATATTCATGTCTAATCATAGATTTGAAACTTCTAAAATACATGATACCTTGATGCCTAATTTCATATCATGAGCCTAGATTATGCAAAGTATTCTTGAGAATCATTTATTGGAGATGTGTTAACATTTAAGACAATGAAACCTAAGGACAAAGTGCTTGCTATAGAAAAATAAATTAGGCATCATAACTATTAATAACTTATAATGATATAATATTAAAATTTCACTAAGATGGTTCAAATGTGAATACCTTTAACTAAGGATAATGGTAAAATAATGAATAAAACTAGAGTTATAGCTATTTACATTTAAACAAAAAAGAAAAGACAAAGAAAAAGATAAACATAAATGAACCTAACTTGAAATCAAGATATGATCAATCAAGACTTAGATAGTAATAAAAATGTTTTAAAAAAAAGCAAAAACATTTAAACAACATGAGACCAAGATATAAATAATCAAGATCCATGTGGACCATCAAGATATTCTTGAGCACAAAAGAGAAAAGAAAAATCAAACAAAAAAATAATACATCAACAAAAATCAAATAAAAAAATGGTCTAAGAATAACATAATAACATAGGATCAAGATATAAATAATCAAGATCCATGTGAATCATCAAGATGTTCTGAAACAAAAAAGAGATAAGCAAAAACATATAGGGAAACACAAGACCAAGATGACATAAGAAGTAATAAAAATATAAAAGGAGAATAAATAAAATGAGAGGTGAAAAATCACAACAAAACACCAAGAGAACACACATAAACAAAAAACCAAGTTAGTGCAGTTTAAAGATAAATGTTCATGCACATGTGGTAGAGGTGTTACTTTCCACCATAACATAATAAAGAATAATGACACAACAATTGTTCCCTAATTAAAGAGGATCAATGATAGAAGAAATAGGGGAAGAGAATAAAAGGAAGGGGTTGGCTGAGCTGACTCTAGATGTACAAGACAAGTGGATGCTACCTACATAGTTGCATAGATGCATGTTCTAACATGAACTTCAGGCCAAATGTAGTTCTCCCAAGAAATTGGATAGAAGAAAAATGATGATCAAAACAACATGATTAATGTTATAGAAGAAGTGGAAGATATGAAAAACAAATGAGAATGGTCTTACAAAAAATAAGTTAATGGGATGAGAAAGAATGATCTTGCAAAATGGCAAGTGTGAGGGACAAGATGAACTAGTGTTTCTTTGCTTACAAAATGGCAAGAGCATAGCATGGTGTGATGGGAATGTACAAATGTACATAAGTGTGAGTAATGTTTTTATTATTTTTTGGAACATATTCTAATGTTTTTAGTATTTGTAAAGTACTTTCAATGTTTTTAGTGTTTTTTGGATAAAATATGCACAAGGTGGGACCTGTCTAGTCAAAGAGATGCTCATCTAAGAGTAGAGGTTCCAATAAAATAGCTAGTCCAACTAAAATGGCCCATGCTCACAAATTAGAGAGAGCAAGGATCCTAATAAGACAACAAATGTTTGAAGAAGCTGTAAAATACTATTTTGGTTGAACTACTTTGTAGAACTAGTGCTGAAGATGATCATAACGTTCATGAGACATAATCAGGATCATAATTGGTTGAGGGATAAAAATTTTTCAAGTTGACAACATGCCCAAGATATAATAAAGAATATGGTTCTCAAAGAATAGGTCCAATAGATGGATGGTCTAGAGTGAGATAAAGAATATGGTTCTCAAAGAGAATGGTCTAGGATAGGATAAAATGTTTTCAGAGTGCCAATGATTCAAATCCTTCATTTTCTTGAGTTGTGAAGAGTGGGCCATGGTAGTATAAAATGTGTTCAAGGTAGGATAAATTGGTGGGATAAAATTACTTCAGCACAAGTTACCCCCAAGTCAAGGGTCTTATATACAATCTTTCAAAGTTGTTCATGCATAGAACCTCTTAAGGTGTATGATGTTCATGGTCTCTAGGTGTTCTTCACCATTAGTTTTAGCCAGTCGATATGCCCCTAATCCATAGTTCACCATGACAACATATGGTCCCAACTAATTAGGCTAAAACTTACCTTTATTTTTATGTTCAACATTCATGTTATTTTGGTTCTCTTTCAAAAACAAGTCACCAATATCAAACTCTTGAGGGATAATGCACTTATTTTAGTGTCTCCACAATCTATTCTAATAGGCCTATAAGTTTTCTAGGGCAGCCAAATGCTTACCATCGAGAAGTTCTAGTTCTTGTAGCTATGAGGCTCTATAGTCTTAATCATCTTCAATGTGCTCTAGTGATATTCATAATGATGGTGTCTCAATATTGATTGGGATAATAGCCTCAGTGCCAAAAATAATGGAGTATGGAGTGGCTCTAGTTGGGGTTTAATGATTGTTTCTATAAGCCCAAAGGGTAGGAAAGAGTTTTAAGTGCCAATTACAACCAACATCATTGATAATCTTATTTAATATAGCTATAATGGTTTTGTTCGATGCCTTAACTTGTCCATTGCCTTGCAATTTATATAGAGTTAATTTCTTTTTCTTGATCTTACATTTTGTACCAAGAGATTTTACATCGTGGTTCATAAAATATCTACCATTATTAGATATAATATGGGTTGGGATGCCATATTGATAAATGATATAGTAATGAATGAATTTGGCTATTTACTTCTTAATAACATAAGTGAGAGGAATGGCCTCAATCTACTTGGTAAGGTACTCAATTATGGTAAAAATGTGTTTATGCCCATCTAAAGATGTTAGGTTAATTTTCTTGATGCGATCAAGATCCCATGCTAAGAATGGCCATGGTGTTGTGATTGGATATAGTGTTAAAGAAGGTGTGTGTATCAAGTTGCCATGTTGCTGACAAGAAACACACTTCTTCACATAGTTCCAAGCATTAATGTCCATTTTGGGCCAATAATATCCTATTTTGAGGAGTCTTTTTCTAGGACTACACCATTGGTGTGGGCCCCACACATTCCTTCATGAACCTCCTTTACTGCCATCTTGGATTCTCGAAAAGATAAATAATGAAGAAGTGTTCCATTGTATCCTTTATGATAAAGTGTGTTTCCAGGGAGAGTATAACATGTTTTAAGTGATGAAGGAATAGTGGTTTTTGGTTGTTTGAAAGGTTGGCGAGGAAGACATGACTATGGAAATAGTTATAAAAATCTTGATACCATGGTAGTTTAGGTGGGGGAGTAGAACTAGCAATGGTGCATACCCTCTATAAATCTGGTATAATATGCATAGGCTAAAGAAGATTTTCAATTAGGAATTGATACTCTTTAGCACTACCATCCATTGGAATCATATAACCAATTGCCATCATTGCATTGATAGATCTATTGTTTACGCTCAAAGCTTGCCCAAACTTTAGAGATTTAAAATGTGTTTTGAGTTTATCGACAATTTTCATGTAAAGAATAAGCTTGTCATCTTTTATTTGATACTAACCAATGGTCTAATTGATGATCAACTATGAATCTTCATAAAACTTTAAGCTTTTAATATCCCACTATATAACAAGGTGGATCCCTATTATCAATGCCTCATACTCAGCCATACTATTTGTACAATGAAATTATATATGGAATGCTTTGTGAATCAAGTCCCCCTATGGTATGATCAACAATATGATAGATCCATATCTACAGAATGTGAAAGATCCATCAAAATAGAGATTCCACTATTTAGGTTCCTATGAAGTTTGTTCTATCATCATGATAGAATCATCTAGAAAGTCAAACTTGAGAGGTTGATTGGCCTTAATAGGAGCTTTTCCAAGTTGGTTAGAAATTACCTTCCCTTTGATTTCCTTTTGATTATGGTACTCAATATCAAACTAACTTAAGAGAATAACCCATTTATCCATGTGTCCTTGAAGAACTATTATAGACAAGAGGAATTTGAGAGGGTCCACCTTGGTGATGATAATATATTTGTTATTTAGCATATAATGTCGCCATTTCTGAGTGGCAAACACCATAGCTAAATATGCCTTATCAATAGGAGTATAATTACATTCATAAGCCATGAATGTGTGGTTTAAATAATAAACAATGTGTTCCTTACCATGATCATCATGTTGAGCCAAAAGTGCCCCCAATGCATGTTTTGTGGATGATATCTAAAGAAGTAGTGGTTTTCCCTGTGTTGGCAGTCTTAAGACTAGTGGATTGGCCAAGTATGTCTTAAGCTTTGTAAATGATATCTGACAATCTTCATCCCATTGTAATGTTACCCCTTTCTTCAAAATATGAGTAAATAGGTGGCACTTATTTTCCAATTGAGAAAGGAATCTACATATAGACTAGATCTTTCCTTGTAAGATTTGTAGTTATTTAAGATTATTTGGTGGAGGCATTTCCATAATAGCCTTGACTTTGGTAGGGTTTACTTCAATCCCTCTTTGTGATAAAATAAAACCTAGTAATTTCCCTAATTTGACTCTGAAGACACATTTATTAGGATTTAAGTAGACTTTATATTCATAAAGCCTCTCAAATATTCTTCATAAAATATCAAGATGTCCAACTCTTGTTTGTGATTTTGTTAGTATATCATCAACCTTGTCCTCTACAATGTCATGCATCATGTCATGGAAGATGATAATAATTTCATGTTGATATGTTTCTCTAATGTTCTTCAAGCCAAATGACATGACTTGGTAATAGAATGTCCCCCATAGAGTGGTGAATGCAATCTTGTGCTAGTCTTAAGAGGCTATCTTGATCTGATTATAACTAGAAAATCTATCCATTTAAGACATCATCTCATTCCCAAAAATTGAGTCAATGTTCATGTAAATGTTAGGTAGAGAAAAATCATCTTTGGGGCATGCTTTGTTGATATCTCAAAAATAAGTACAAAGATGTATACCTAGGGTCTTTTTACTCACTAGGAATATGTTGGAAACCCATTTAGAGTAATCTAATGTTATAATAAAATTAGATCCTAATAACTTAGTTTGAATTTAACCAATAGGGTGATGTGTGGATGCATTTTTCTCAATTTTTGCTTGACTGGTTTGGCATCAAGATGTATAACAAGGTGATGCACACCTGAATCAGGGTCCAAGCTTGGTGTGTTAGAGTATGCCCATGAAAATATGTCTATATAATCCTTAGGAATGGATATAATATGTTCACATTCAGCTTCAATAAGGGAAGCTCCAAGATAAATAATTTTTGGATCCTCATAGGTTCCCAAGTTCATTGCTATCATGTTCTCCACAAGAAGTGTGGATCCATCTTCTAGAATTGTGGGCAAGGCATGATCATGATCATCTTCTTTTGTTACAGCTTATTTTTGGTCCCCCCAAAGTTATGGATAGTATGATGAATTAGAATCAGTGATCTTAGGTAAAATCCAAGTAACAATAACCGCTAGAAACTCAAGAACAAGACACTCAAATATTTGATGTTGTTTTGAAGAGATGCTTATACTAGTTATGGAACTTGGGCTAGATGGACCTTCTATGTCCTAAGGGGATGAGAAAAATTTCCTACCTAGGAGTGCTTGAAATAGGTTTTCACTCAAAGGCTTGTCTTTTTCTTTACTTTTTCCCTGATCGATGAGCACCTCAAAAAGGTTTTCACCTAAAGATCTCGATTTTTGTTATTTATTATGACCAAGAAATTTTGCCTGCTCTCCAAAGTAAGTATAAATATCTAATGAAAAATCAAAGTCCTACTTGTGATCATCAATGGGAAATCCATCTCTTAGGCTCATGTATTCTACAATTGATCCTTCATTTTGAAACTTATCAAGGTATATGACCAAATTTTGTTGGTCCCAATCTATGATTCCAAGATGGCAAAGGCATAAGGAACAATGAAGGTTTGATTTAGGATAGGAAGATATAATGGTAAAGATATAATTTCCTACTTCAAGAAGGGAAGCACCACTAGGAGAGGTTCTTGCTTCAGGATGGGAAGCTCTAATAGGTTTTATGGTTAATATGACATTTGAATCAAATAGATCCAAGTTAGTAAGCTGATCAACAAGGCTATAATGGGATGTTGTGTCACTGATAGGAGTCTCATCACTAGTCACTTTGGAAGAGTTAATATCAAAAGTTATGTGGTCACCCTTTGGTGGTTTAAATCTGAGACCATGATTCCTATTAACAACTCCAATTGGTAAGGGTTATAAGATTCATTGTGCTTGTGGGACAAGGCCTTTCCCTGTATAGTCAAGATGATCCATTATCTAGTTAGGAATAGGATACTTAGGATTATGAAAGCAAATAATAAGTATTTTAGAATATAACCAATCTCCCTCAGTAAAAGCCTCTTTATATTTCTTTGGCATGATTACAGGTATAAAAACCACATGTGGTTTGTGTTGTTTCTTTTTTGGCTACCAAATCTGGTTGGGTCCATTAGGAGTCTTGGATGGTTTGTGCTTTCTAAATGATTTAGGGGATTCAGGTAATTTTGAAATATGGAGGACATCCTTTAGATGGTATGTATAAATACCCACATCTTTAATAACAACCTATTTTGTAAGAGCCACAAGAAATGGATCGGTCGATGTGGAAGCTAGATCACCAAGGTCGATATAATTAGATGGAGATGGATGGGAAATGATGGCTTTGTTATTTTTCATAATGAATTTAGAACTTTGGAAATAGTTATAATTATGAAACTCAACTTCAAGATGTTTAAAATATTGGTATGGCTATTGATCAGCAAGAATAATAACCTCAATCCCATTGTGGGGAAACTTAAGGCATTGATGAAGAGTGGATGGTACCACCTGTACTTCATGGATCTAGGAATGATCAAGAAGTATGTTATAAAAAAGTTTAATATCAAAAATATAGAATAATTTGTGAAGAGAAATGGACCCAACCATGATTGGAAATCAGATTGTACTGGAAGACTCCCTCTCGATATTATCGTAAGCCTTGATTATAATAGTTTCTGGTTGAATGTCTTTATACATGTAGCCCAATCATTATATCAATTTAATAGATATGATGTTTAGTCCTAAAAAATTATCTATAAGAATCAACTTGATATTATGATCTAAAATTATTATCTCAATGTATAGTGGGTTATTGTGGTTTGGGCCAAGAGTGGACATGTGTTTGTGGTCAAATGTGATTTCCTGAAATGAAGACAAATGTTTAACTAGGTTCTAAAACTAATTAGGCTTTATATCATTAGGCATAATATATTCTTTAAAAAGGTTGTTCATGATAGTTATATGGACATCAGATGTCTACAAGAGTTCTAATATGGCAATCTATGTAGGGGTTTTGTTAAATTGGTCTACTAAACTATAGGGCTTTTTATTGTGGATTGAGCTAGTTTAGTCTTTGTTGGCACAATATTTGGATTTGGAACCATCGACATAATGTTCTCATTGGGTTTCATGGAAGAAGTGGGTGAAGGGTCCTAGATGGTGACTTGTGGGCATCTAGTTGTGACTGCACAACCTAGAGGTGGCAAGGAGTCATTAAAATTAGAAGAGGAAGATGAAAGGCCTTAGATGGTGATTCATGGGCATCTAGTTGTACTGCTATAGTTTTGAGATAATGAGGATCATTTATAATTATATGAAGGTTGATATTGTTTAGAATTAGTAAGATTTGAAAATAAAGCCACAACATGATTATGAGGGTTTGATGTGGCATTACTAGGGGGGAAGGGTGTTGACCCTATAATGATGGGTCATGTGCTATGAGGAACATGAGATTTTCCACGTGGTTTCATACTAATAGTGGAAATGTGGGTAGAATAAATATGTCCCATAGTATTGTTATAATTGTATGGCACATTGTTATAAGCCATATTATTAGTATGGTCATTATGATCCTAATTATGCTCATTATGATTCTGACCCTCATGTTGGGTTTGAATCTACTTTTGTCCTTAATTTTGACCTTGATTTTGATTGTTTCTTGGTGGTGGTGGATTATGTCAAGGAAATGGGTCTTTTTAGATCCTCATAGCCTTATTTATGTCTTGGTTAGGGGCTAACTTAATTTATAGTTCACCACTTTCAATAAAGTATTTAATAGTGTGCTATAATTTGACACACCGATATGCACCATGACCAACAACAAAATGAAAGTTACACCATTCATTCTCCTTGTACCAATTTGGTTTTGGTTGATCTTGAGGAAATGACCTTGGTATTAGACATATAATCAAATTATCAATGATGAGATTTTGTAACACTATTTTATTTAGTTCTCCTAACTTGTTAAAGACTCTGAAATTATTATGAAATGTCTTTTATGGAGGTTATCTCTACAAAGTAGGTGGTGGATTTGGGGGAGTTATTTGTACATTTGGGGTAGGCGTAGACTATACCATTTGTACATGCCTTATTTCATTCACCCCATTTCCAACCATGTGATTATTTTTGTTAAAGACCTTAGGCTTATCCTATGCAACCATTTGAGCCAGTGATTGGGTCTATTTAGATGTCTGACCTTGCACAAAAAAATTGACAAGGCCTTTATCAATAAGAGCCTTCTCAATCTACACTAATTTATCAATAATTTATTCAAATGATTTATCAAAATCTAATTGTATATTATGCATAACCTCATGATGCAATTTTAGTGCAAATATGTTGGCCAACTATTTGTCTAGCAAGTTATGTTGAAAGTGGCCTACCAATGCACTCCACCTTTGCAGATATGCAACAAAACTTTCACCATCATGTTATTTGGCTTTGCACAAGTCAATAATGGTAAATCCTTGTTCTATGCTATATGAGAAATGGTTAAAAAACTTATATGATAAGTCATTCCAATTTTCAACTAATCCCTTGGGTAATTTAAGTAGCCAATCTAAAGCCTATCTTGCTAAACTTCATAAAAATAGTCAAAGTAAGTACTCACTACTATAATCAACCTCTTGACATAAGACAAAGAATGCATGTATGTGCTCACATAGATATCCCTTACCTTTGTACTTGTCAAATTTGGGTGCCTCAAAATGAGGTGGAAAAGGTTTTTTGAGAATAGATAAATCAAATGGATATGGACATATCTCATCGAATTTGTACTTTTTAACTCTATTATTTGTCTCCAATATTTGAATAATTTCCTTCATAGAATTCCACTCTTACATGTTTGGTGCATTTTTGGACTGGATAAGAAGTTATTGGGGTGGAATGTACCCTTGGTTTCATTTTTATTAGGGTGGAATGTACCCCTAGTTTTGTTGTTGTTGGGGTGGAATGTGCCCCTAGTTTTTTTATAATTGGGGTGGAATGTGCCCCTAGTTTTGTGTGGATCTATAGGGAATTTAAAACTTTCAATCTATGCCTTAGTTCTGATTTACTCCTTGAGTCGATAAAATAAGTCATGGATTTTTGGATTGTAAAACAATCCCTAAATATGGTTGTTTAGTACTTTGTTGATTTTGGGAAGTTATATGTTTGTTTACCAATTTTTGTGTTGATTGGAATGAACTATCCAAATTATCTTGAGGTATTTCCTCAATTCAAACTGAATGTTTGGTCTTTGATTTTAAAAAGTAACAAGAGGTTCTTGATGATTGAATAATATATGCTCCATGTCAAATGAAACATTTTGTAAAATCTCTTGTGACTTTGACTATTCATTTAGGTTACATTGATCCACTATGGTTATGTTCTCATTAGATGTGTGTTTCATACTTTTAATCACATTTCCCTATTCTTTCGAAGCATCATTATGAATTGAAGTGGAAAATAATGATTTAGTTAATTCTGTGACAAGTTGATTCACATATCATTAACTTATTATCTTGATCTTAGCTAGAAGATTTGGATTTGTGGGTTTTGACACTGTTTGTATTTATTTTAATTTGTTAGAAGAAAAATGTATGTCTATTTGTGTAAAATATTTATCTTGACATAATTTTTCTCCTTCTCTAACTAAGGTATGTAATTGTTCTATAAGAAAGTATGGAGGTAGTCTAGTACTTGATTCTATCAACCTAAGAAGTGCTTTATCTTGATCTTATTAGGGTTGATATTTATTTTAATCATCTTTGGATCCTACTATTATGGGGATGCCATTAAAAATAATGGGGTTGTCTTGACCATAATAAAATTTCTCATCTTCATAGATAAGGCCATAAGAGGCCCCACTATGAGTAAACCTTTGAGTCATGTCTAAAAAAGAGTTGTTCCCTATGTTTGACTATATTTGGATCAATGTTTTGCAAATGTTTAAATGAGGTATGCATAGTTATCTTTAAACAAATGAAAAAAGTACCAAAGAGACTATAAAGGAGGGTGGCTTGGAATCACACACAATTAGAATATTTGGTTCACAAATTTACTCAAATTTTGGTAAAGCTAAAATCATATAAATTGGAACAAGGTAAGGTAACTCAAAGATCTAAGGTGAAAACTAGTACACCAAAGCCTAGATCTTTGTGATACACCTATACATAAAGATAGTTTCAATTTCGATGAGTTGACCCTAGAAAATTTATATAAATCTCTTTAGATTATGAAGAAGATAATATAAACTAAGCAACTCAAGATGTAAAAACATACATGAATCACTAAGTATAAAGCTAAGACCAAATAGGCAGCACAACATTACCACATGATTCTAGTAGGATAAAATGTGTTCTAGGACTCAAATCATAAGAAATACATAAGATGACTTGTTTCCACCAAGATTATAATGCTATTTTGAATCTAATAAATTAACCTCAATCCAAATGGAAAATTGAACTCAAGTTAGAACAATTTTAGTGTGTGAATGGCAAACCTAATTTAACACACCAACCTTTTAAACTTAGAAAGGTTTAATTTTGAATGTGAATTATAAATGAGGGACTTAAAAAAATTGGATAAAAGGTCTATAATCAATTGGGAAGCATGACTATGCCAAAAGGGGTCATATGACACAAAGTTTTTTATAATAATATGAACAAGGAAAAGATAAATTTTCTAATTGGACAGCGTAATACCTCCCTTGCTCAAGAATTTTGAGGACAATGTGATTTGGTTAAGTTCATTGAGTTAACAAGTAGTTTTAGACACAAATCAAAACCATGTAAGCTAATGAAAAAAAATTTCTTAAGTCTAAACTGATAATGTATGACAAAGTGGGGTTGACTAAACTACCAATTTTTTTATTGTTTTAAATGGATCAATTACACATTGAATTTTACACCAAATGATGTAAAAGAAATGCACTTTAATTGGGTGTTCATGGCACTTGACTTGTTACAAAAAGGCCTAACCCTTTTTTCAACCACTACATCCATCGCTTACTTAGTATAGTGTGATATCCAAAGTGCAAATATGTCCTAGTGCTTTATCCTTAGATAACTCATGGGAGGTGATGAAATCCCCCTCATAATCCAATTTTTCATAAAATAAATGACATAATAGAAAGACTGTATGGTCACATCAAGATCACCCAATACTATTACAATTTTTTGGGGAGCACTTTAAGTGACATTATTTTTATGCCTTGGATTAGGCGAGCTTGCAATAAGGATGGAGATTTTTATTCTAAAAGTTCCCTAAAGGGGACGGAAGGAAGAGCATACACACAATGTCCCTCTTTATGCCAATTAATTAATTAATCACCTATTACATACAAACTTGAAAAATGAGTTAAATTTTAAGAAGCAAATAAGATATAAGGTTATGTTCTTTTTGGCCCTTGGCCTTAATTGCTAAAATGGTAAAATATTGCACAAAAAAGGCCACATGAAGCAATAAAGACCTAAGTTCATTTTAAGCCCAAATTGAAGATTCAAGACTTAGCCTAGATTCATGACTAAAATACCAAATTGAAAATGTTGTAAGAGTTATGATGTGTTTTAAACACTAAATGAAATATACCTAAGACTTATCCAAATATTAGGTTCATTTTAAGCACTAATTCAAATGTGTGAAATCAATCATGTTCATTTTAAACCCAAACGTAAGTGTGTTTGGTTATTTAAAAGCATTCAAACCAAATTCCAAAATACCCTCTCAACCTATAAAAACACAATTATAAAGGCCTGCTTTGAAGCACTTAAGAGTTTAAGAAAATGACATTAAAAATTTATCTCTCAAATTGATATTTGAGTTGGGTTGATAGGCGAGTTGGGTTGATAGTCAAATTGGTTTAACAAGCAAGTTGGGTTGATATGAGAGTTGGTTTGACAGGTGAATTTGGTTGGATAGGCGAGTTGGGTTAGATACTTGAGTTAGGGTGAGTTGGGCCAAGTTGGGGTGAGTCAAGATGAGTCAGGGTGAGTTAGATTGAGTTGGATTGAGTTAGGGTAAGTCAAGGTGAGTCGAGGTGATTTAAGACAAGTCATTCCAAGTCTAAGCCAAGTCAAGGTGAGTTGGGATGAGTTGGGGTGAGTTGGGCACATAGTCGAGTCGGGTTATATAGTCTTGAGATTAAAAGTTTGGCTTACAAAAAAATAGATCCTACATGACAGTGGTTAGTAGGTTACTTTTAGGTGCAATTTAACCAAATTTGAGAGGCTATGTCCCACCAAGCATTATAAAATGTAGAGAGGATTACATAACATGATTAGTCAAACATTACTCCAATAAATCAAAAGAAAAATGCATAAGAGTAAACTGAATTAATCCCATCCATTCATGTGGGAATTGATAATGATAATGAAAGATAAATGAAATAAATAAATAAACCTATACCTTCCCAAGTGAATCCATCCTCCAAGATTGGCTCAAAAACATGTTCTCCCTTGATCAAGCATCCTTGTCTTCATCAACAATGGTGGCAAACTCCTCCAATGTGTCAAGAACACTCCACAAAACCTAGGCTCATGATATGTAACTATCTAATTTGCCTATCAATGAAGCTTGAAACTAAAATCAATAATCAAATGCAAAGGATTGTGGAAACAATTTTGCATTATAACTTTGCACAAATCAAGCTTAAAAATGATGTTCATGACCTCTCTATTTATAGATTTTTGAGATTGCTCAAGATTAAGCATGATCATCCATCTCAAGATTGAGATGTGTGGATATGAATTAATCCAATTATATAATTAAATACATAAATATCCCTCATAAATATTTGGTATAGAGAGATATTTAAGAGACATGGAGGGTCATAATGAGGCATGAGAGACCCATAATCTTGATATTTTATGCATTTGTGGCTTATGGATGCCACCCCATAGGATGATGTCATTTGATGATGTAGTTAATGATAATCAATTTATAAAAATAAATATTCAAAAATTTCCATGTAAAATTAACTTAATCTCTTGATTTGGTTTAACTAGCCTTAAACATGATTAGTCAACTTTGATGTTAAACCTTGGCAATTTATGCACAAATTAATCAAATTAGTCAAAATGTCATATTATTAGCTCAATATTTGATTGGATTGGAATTATAAGTTTATTTTAGATGTGTTATACCCATATTACCATTTAGGATGCTACCAACACAAAATAATAAAGGTACGTGATGTGTACTAATGAACTAGAAGAAAAGAGTGATCTAGAGTACAAAAAGGCAAAATCATCATTTTGACTCGAAATGAATTGATCAAAGTTAGATATCACATAAAATTAATTTCCCTATTTAGGGATAATTTGACATAAATCAAAACTTGTAAATGACAATTTCAAAACATTTAGGGTGTTTTAATGATTTTGACCTAAAATGTGCATTTGAGTACAATTCGAGTAAGATTGATAATTTCAACACAAATGGTGTTAGTAAGTGGATGTATACATAGGGACCTTAGATAATAGAGGAAATAATAATTAGGATTGGGATTGAAAAGGATTGGAATATTGTCCCATTTTTTCTAAAACGTATTGTTAAAGTCCTGCATGATCTTTTGAAGAGCTCTTTTGATTGTTGTCAATTGCTTTGCTAGTGATAAGTTATCACTCTTATCTTCAAAATTCTTACATATTTTATCTCTTAATTGATCCCATGTTGTGATGGAACTAGGATTTATGTTACTATACCAATCGAAGGCCTTTCCCTTGAAATATATGGCCAACAGTCTGATAGCTATGTTCTCTTCAGTGATGCCATGGATGTTACAAAAATTAGTTCTCTCTAATGTGCTAAAAAGGAGTTGTAGATTTATCTCTTGTGTAATAAGGCACACTCTTAAGGGATGAAACTAGGATAGGATCATATTTGTTGAGGTTTAAAAAAAAATTACCATTAAAATCCACAAAAGGTAAGGCTCTAGGGGCAACCATGGTAATGAAAGTAGCTAACATGGATCTTATAGCAGAGGTAGACTTACAAATTGGCTTTGGAGGGAAGCTTCTCAAGTATGGATGAATGTTGGAAAACCTCAATATTTTTATTGAGTTAAAATGAAATTGAAAAAATTTAAAAGGAATACCTATATAATCCAACCTTGTAGTCACCTTTGGCATGAAAGACATGCATTGTTTTACCACCAGTAAGCTGAATGTTCATTGGAGTTTTTAGATGCTGAGAGTGTGGATGTTATAGTTGATGTAAATAGATCAGGACTAGCATAAATCCTAATCAATAGTATTCAAATAGGTCCAAATGGGCATGACATAAATTTTTATGGCATGCAATTTCACCTTATGATAGGGTTCTTTAGGCTATCTCAATCCTAACCACACAATGGGATCAACCCTAGGTTGTGGGTATCTTATGATGGGGTTGAACCTCCAGAAAAGGTTGGTTCCTCTTTGTAGATCACATAAACTACTAATTTTGCTTGTAAAAGGGGTAGAAGAGCTACATAAAATGATGAAAAGCATAAAAAAGGGTGATACACAAGACTAAATGACATTCTTAATTACTCAAAAATAAACATAGGGGAAACTCAAAGAATCTCTTAAACTAGTTGGTTTTGCATAAATGATTCCAAATAAGGAATTTTAGATAAGGGAAAAGAATAAAAGAATGGTAAAATCCACACTATAACCCAACTTATGACTTCAAAACATAAAATTAGACCTGTAAACACCTTAAACCACCTGTAAAAGGGCAAGAAAGAGAGGACAAATACCATGGAAGAAGTCCTCTTCATAAGACAGTCATGCACAAACTATCTAGAACACAAAGTGCAGTCAAAGAGATAGGTAAAATAGATGATCTTATTACTTGAAAGGCTATTTCCTAAAAATTTTGATAATGTTTTTATCATATCAAATAAGAGTATATATTACAAAGAGAAGAAAGGGCTATATATAGAAGAATAAAAGAGAAAGAGGAGGAAAAAGCTTTCAATCTTCAATAAATGTGCTCCAACCACCATCTTTGGTCATCCAACGTAGAGGATTAAAGTCTTTAAACAAACTTTCATGTCTCTTAGGGAATTATCATGATTTGTGTGGTAATATTATTTGGTCAAAAGGGGATACAAGATATTTTATTGGCCTAAAAAGGCACCTAAGGATAAAAAGCATTGAAGTCCATAGACTTGTCAAATCAATACACCATTCCAGCTGTGACATTGAGAAATTTTAATTATATATTTCACCAATTTGAAATCAACATCATTACAAAGAAGGAAAAATCAGATTTCCAACACAATTAGTGGTATCAAAAATAGATGTTACATGTGGTATCAGAGTTGTGGCTCAAAATCTAGGACCTAATGAGTCCATCAGCGTTTTTATCTCTTTTGATCTACTAGTGTGAACTTAGAGACATGAAGTAACATACTATTATTTTGGAATTATGGTCTCTTAGTGTATAACTATGTTAATCCATGGTTGTAATTTTTGAGACTTAGTAGACTGACCTTTGTAGCCTAGTGACTTTTATAAGTATGTGACCTTCTTTGTGTGTGAGCCTTAAGAGCACTTGTACCCTTTTGAGTTGTTATAAAGGATTGGCTTATCAAATGTTCCAATGGTGATGGTTGAATTCAAGGCTTGGGTATATGGGTATATAATTTAGTTAATGATTTATGAATAAAATATCTCTACCATAGTTTGATCACCTAGATCGAACACCTCGAGTATGATTAGAACCTTCTTGGTAATCAAGTCACCTTCACCATTTATTTTTTGCGTTGAGTGTTTTAATTTCAGGATGTTTCTCACTTATGATATATTTTTGTGCTTTAATTTTGTACCTTATTTTTCACTAATACTAGGAATGGAAAATCTTAGAGGACCATTTTAGTTTGGTAACACCTAGTGTGGTCAAAATTTTATTGCATTAGAGTGTTGTTGTTTTGATTGAGAGTTACTTTTTATTAAGAGCTTGTATATAGTTTGGAACATCTATGTTATTTGGATTAGGATGAAGTATCATCTCTTATGGTGGGATTAGAAATGATCTGTCACTCCCCCACTTTTCTTTGACATCATTTTAAGCCATGAGAGGATTATTATTTTCATGATACTGAAAACTTGTTTTTTGAATGATGTTTAATTTTACTCACTTGAAGTTTATGGGAGAATGTTTTATACTTCTTGATGAGAGAAAATTTTTATAATATGATAGATTAATACATATTTATGATTATTATTTTATTTCTTTTGGTTAAATAAATATATTTTGGAACTATACGTATAGATTTGGTAAGTAGGTAGTGTTTTGGTAACATTGAGTTGTGGTGTTTTTCATTTTTACCTTGTGAGGTTATGTAGTATTTTTAAAGATGATAGTTCTCTACTTGATCTTACTTGTGATTTTAAGACAACATGAGGTGGTAAATCTTCATTTATATATTAAATTTTATACTAATAATTATAAGTTTGATATAAATAATATAATGTTATACACTCAAGATTAGATTAACATTGCTCTCCTTTTACTTAAAAAATGTTGTTTTAGAAGAATTATTTTATGCCTATCACTGGAAGTGAGTAAGGTTTAGGATGTGTGAAACATCTTGTCAATCTAGAGGTTGGAATAAACTTTTAACTTGTTATGTGATAGTTAAGCAATCAAGGAGATATTTTTTTGTTTATTCCTCTATAAGGTTAAAAGAACAATGTGATTCTTGGCCTATGTATGCTATGTTAATTATAATATTATTAACTCTTAATCATAAAAAAATAGAAAAGGTTAAGTTGTGAAAGATGACACTAATTAGGTTTGACTAATAGTAACTTAATACAATTACAGAGTGATTATATAATCTTTTTTGTATGTATGATGATACATCTATAATTATTTAGCATAAAATTATGATTATTTGAAACATTGTGCATATTTTAGAGATAATTAGGTCATGAATACCTAAGGGAAGAGTGTTTAATTAGGAATGCAAGTTATAAGTGATAGGATGGTATCCTAATTAGCCTCACATTAACTTGGATTGTTGGTATTGATTTGGATTGACAGATGAACTTGTCGAATTTGATATTTGATATTTGAAGCTTATCAAATTTAGTTGTATGGCCATACGCATGTATATGGTGGATAGAGATTATATATGGATGATTATTCCATGCTTTTTGTATACTTTATATTTACCATTCATATTCATCATTGTACTTGTTCAGAGCTTCAATTGAGTAAATGATAGTATTGATAAGTTATACTTATCAGGAACTATGAGGAGTAGCAATAGTATTAACTTATACACATTATTCTTGCTAAGTTCCCTAATTTTAGAATGAGAAAACACTCTTTAGGATAGAGAGATGTGTTGAGGGATGGAAGATTTTATGAAACTCTCCCTGGTCAATTTTTTTGGCTTTTATGATGATCTTTGTGCTCTTAGAAAGTTAGTGGAATTTTCATTAAGATATGTGTGAGATGCTTCAAGGTAACATAATTATTCAATCCTATGGTATATAGGCTTTTATATATAGTTCTGACCCCATGGTGGTCATGATAGATTTAACTAGATTAAGTATTACTCACAAATCATGTTTGCTTAATATGGAGATGTCATTAACAAGGGTCTTTTATGACCAATACTCCATGAATAGTACAACTTGAAGGAACTATGGTGAGTTTTATAGGTAATTTTCCATTTATTTTCTAAATAGATATTTTATATCATGTTATTGCTTTGCTAAAAATTATTTTAATTCAAAACTTATGTTTGAGTACGAGTCATCAGGGATGATGACTAGCTTTATGGGGGAAGGATGTTACATCCTAATTCCTCACCAGGAAAACTTGATAGATTATCCATGGATATCTATAATTGATAAACTTATATTTGGCTATTTTAGCTAAGCTTGGATATCACTACTGTGGGGTAGTAGGATATTTCTTCGTTTATATGATCATACTACTATGGGATAGTTATAAGTACATGTTTACTTTATGATCATGTTTAGTTATCATTTCAACTATATTTTGTGATGAATGCATATCATAACTATTATGGTCTAACTACCTACTTTATTCTAAGATTGATGTAGGAAAACCTATCTCTTAGAGTGGGATAGAGGGAGAGCATCATCAAAGAGGGTGATGTAGATCGAGATGTCGAAGGATGATAGAGAAAATGATTGATACCCTACACACACCATAGATAACTAAAACACATTAAATTCAAGGTAAAATGGATAGAATGATATATTTTGATGTCATTACATTAGATAGTTGGTTATTCATGGTTGTTAAGCATTATTTAATGGTTTTATGAAATTTCCTTGCATAAATTATGTGTTAGTCTAAGCTAGGCTTGGGAGATTTTATCTTGTATAATTACGCTTATAACCATTAATACTTTCTCAAAAATACAATCTGTGTGATTTGCATAGTTCAAATAAATTCAAGCTATTGATTTATTATATTGATGACCTTATTTTGGATAAGTCATCATGATTATTAAATTATTATTATTTATTTAAAAATAAAAATAATGAAACAAAGAAAAATGGGTAGTTTTGAAAAAGTGCCATAGTTATGAAAACAAAAATAGAAATAAAAAACTAAGTTTAGAAAATCAAATATATTAAAAATAATTAAAAATAAAAACAAATAGAAATATATAATAATAAATAAAAAGAATCTTAATAAGAAAGAGAAAGAAAGCAAGCTATGCCTATCTGTATTTAGGAAGGTCTATTTTTAAGAAGGGGCATGGGAAAAGAGAAGGAAAAAAGGGGGATCGATGCAAAGTAAGGCCTCCAAATCACACCATTAGAGATTCTTGTACCAAGTATAGGAAATAACTAAAAGTGCATGTAAAATTTAGCATAAGTATGTCTTTTATATATATATAAGTTTCTATATCATTTTCAATTTGTGTAATTATATGAAATCATTGTAGTAACATAGAGACTTATTATAAATTTGCTACTTTAATTATTGAGTAAATTTATGCAAGGCTATATTGCCCATAAACATTGCACTCATAATTAATGGCATCATATGGAGCTTTACTGATCATAATTCCATTAGACAAGATATTATAACTCAAATGGAGTGTAGCAGTTTATTTTAGGACATAATAACATTATGACAGTGTATTCTAACAAAATCATATAACTATTTAGTGTTTCAAACTAGTCTATAAACATATAATGCACAGTGTTATGTTTTATTTTAGCCAAAATACTGAGGATAGGAATACCAATTTGGCATTGCTATTTTACTCTCTTTGAGGACAATTACTTTTTTTTGCATAGGTTTAACCCTTTATTTAAACTGATTTATTAGTCCCTTATGTATCCTTTATTGTATCATATTACCTTAGCCATAGTATGAATATATAAGTATTTTTTGTAAACATTAAACCTATTTATCAGACTAAGCATTATGGATTAGAATTGATGCTCATTTAAGAAGTTGAGTCATACTAATTATATTTGTATACATATGAACTAGTTATTATATATGTGTTTTTATTGGCATCAATATATTTTTTTAATTACAACGTATTATACATAATCTATTAGAATGTAATTCCTACAACTATCTACATGGTCCCAACACTCCACTAAAAACATAGCTACATGGTTCTAGACTATTGGATAATTTGCATTGGCAACAAATTAATATAGATTGACTTTAAATGCCTAGTTTAAGCCATCAAAAAATTGAATCACTAAAATCTATAATAGAATGGAAATCATTGTATTAATTGAAAGTTATTTTATAATCATTGTCAATAAAACAAATAGTGAATCACATCTTAAGAAGATGAGATTTTTATAGCTCTATCACATCATCATAATAAATTTTTTTTGGAGTCATAATTTAAATTGAATGTGTCATTGTATTATTTTATAGCATTACTATTTACTTAAATGGCATAATTATTTATTACTTGGCATCACTACTTTTATCACTTTATCTTGCTTTCAAATTTTGGCATCAATGTTTATGTTAATTAGTTGTTGGGATAACTGAGTCAATATAATAGTTGTTATATTTTTTTTGAGTCATTGAGGTTAGCACTCATTTTGTATAGCTTAGCAAAATGGAATCTCTAAAGTCAATTTAGGGTTTTCATTATGAATTTTTGTACATTAGAATTCTAAGCATTTTATATACAAGGAAATCACCATATTTATAGAGATGAAATCCTTTACTTATGAATATGCATAATAGTAGAGAGATTGGTAATGATTGGGAGTCTTTTATAAAATTAAAAGTGTAATGGTATGAAATTTCTCTTGTATAACTTTGAGAATCCAAGTATTAACTAAATGCATAAATAAATAATAAGAGAGTTTCTGGTATATAGAGCTCATATCAAGGACGTATTGACTTTTATATAAATCTTAGATTTGTTTTAAGTTGTGTGTGTGTGTGTGTGTGTGTGTGTGTGTGTGTGTGTGTGTGTGTGTGTGTGTGTGTGTGTATATAATGGTCATAGGGTAGATTATCAAAGAGGACTATGACCTAGAATTAGCTATACTTAATGTTTAAAGTGACCTCAAACTGATTTAACATGAATGTTAAGTTTGTAAAAGAAAAACATAGTCAAATTTTCTAGTAAAATAATCTCATAAATTCCCATTTGGAATATGTATATCCATAAATGATACATGAGGTTTGTAACTAAGGGTTTGTTTTGAGTTTAATGAAACATAGGGTGCATAGTAATCTAACCAAGACTTCACTGAATGGGTATAAGCTACTTATTATATATTATTTACAAAATTGGAAAATGGGGTGTGAACATAACATAAGAAATATAAGTGGATGTATAATCATATTCATAGGGATGAATTCTCATGGTTATATTTCATGAGAGGATTATAATCTATGCTAATGAAGTATAAATAAATTAAGTTATTGAGAGTGTGCATTCAAACCCCTAAAATGTTTAACAATGCAAGTTAGATTATCTTGTTGTTGAGTTTTCTTCTACTATACCTACACTTGGTTAATGTGTGAAACATATGTGCAAAATGTAAATAGTTGTGTTGATTCATATGTCTAAGCTTGTAACTAACGTATGATTTTATCTACTCATCTGGTGTCTAAAATACCCAAACTACAACCACATTAAAACAATCTTTTAGAAAATAGAATGAGATGCTTAAATGAATGTTAAATGGGTTTATGAGTGTCTATCCCTCTAAAAATGAATGGTTGACTATTAGTTATATGTGTGTTCAGAATCATGGGAGTGTTAATAAATGTTTGGTTATATTTAGCATATGGTAGTGTATCGTGATATGTGCTTGTATTTTATGTTAATCAATATGTTAGTATGTAGTTTAATTTTGGGATTTACCTAGGTGGTATAATCCCATATTTTCTTGATAAATACTATGTTTGTGGTTTGGTTGATTTTTAAATCATAAGTTTGATTATGTGTTATGTAGTTGGGAATTTATGATAGTATGAGATATCATAGAGTACTACATATTAAATAAATTTTGTACCTAGATGGTACATATTGTAATTGATATGTCTAGACTTACATCTACATTTGATTGATTTATTATATACATGTTGGTTACTACTATGGATAACATGTGTTATTCAGTTGGTAAGACTTGTGTATGTATACATGCAAACTTGAGAGTTTAGCAAATATTGTGTCGATATGTTATTATGTTCCTTGGGAACAATAAATTGCTTTATTATATATAATTACTTGTATAACACTTATGTTTCTATATATTTAAGACTAATTTATATGATTGATTGTGAAAAATTGGTAGTTAAGTCTTAAGAATACTAGACTATGGTAATATGGGTTATCATAGAGAGTAGTATGTTTACAAACTAATTATGGTAGTGAAAATCTATAGTTACGTGTGAATTTACCTAGGTGGTATATTTGTAATCATTATTTCTAGTATGGGATAAAATATAATAAATTATTCATACATATGTTTGATGACTTAAATGTATGCTGTTATTACTCATTATATAGTGTGTTGTATAATGCATTTGCTAGTAGGATGTTAGTTGTTAAATCTTATGGTTGAATTTTATTTGACCAATTTGTATTTATAATATAGAGTAAGGAGTGAGATGAAATTCACTAGCTTACAGACATTATAATGTTAGATGATGGTAGTCCAATAAAGTGGTGTGCATAAATTTGATAGATCATTATTATTTATTAATTGTAAAACTTTCAACCAAAGTATGTTTAGTGAGAGATTATCATTTCATAAGTGTGATTCACATGTTTGTGTGATATATTTAAATAGAATGGATTTTTATGATACATTGCATGTTTATTTTAAAATTATACAACACGTGGGTACTTTCTAGTCTCTCTAGATCCCCATGTCATCACTATCTACTCATACGTGAAGGGATGGCCATTTCTTGATGGGATTAATGTGAGGGATCATTGGTCCATGGTTTGTGTGAAAAAGTGCTCAGATGATGTTCATCCTCTCCAAAATAGCATTACTTTTGAGACAAAACTTAAGATTGCCATAAATACCTAAGAGTCTAAAGAACTCATTCTCTAAAGAGTAAGTCTTCTAAATTATGTGCATATTATTGTATTGTACTTTCTCTCAAATATTATTAGTAAGGGTTGTAATTACTTGTTATTATATATTGATAGTAATGGTTACAGAGTTGTATTAGCCATGGATGAATCACCATATTACTTTTTGTATTCATTTTATGTAGCGTTCTCCTGACATTAGATATCCTTGATATATATAGTGTAATATATAGTTATTTTTATCACACATGAGTATGTATATGATCTCTATTTTAATATCTTGAGGAAAAATATTTATAGTTTGCATTAATTCTAAAAAAAATGTGTATTTCTTTATCTAACCTGGTGGGGTTGTTACAATAGATTTGTGGATCAAAATATATGGCTAAATAACTAAGATGCAGTCTCACATAGTCACATCAACACCTTTAGAACATGGAAAAATGAAAAATCATAGAGCAAGATATGAACAAAACCCATCATTTATTATATTTATAGAAAGATATTAAAATTACACTCAAAAAGGTATTTTTAATTTTTTTAAATGATCAAATAACCCCTATGACTTTTCCTTTGATTTTTTTGCATGAAAAGTCAAATTAGCGATAAATATTTTGAGGATGGTCACTTCGTATCATCATAACTTTTCATTGGAAATTCCAATCGCTGTGAAACCAAATGTATTTCCTTCTCATACCATCAAGATAAAATCATAAAAAAAATTATACAATTTATACTCCATTTTATTTTTCAAAAATGGGATTCAAAAGTGCTAATTGGTCATATTTAGTAACTAAGAGATGTAGAAAATGATGAATTAAAAATCAATACAGAAGTTGATTTTCATAGACGTGCATTCTATACATTATATCTAATATGTGCACACTATATTTTCCATTGATCTCTAATGAATTTATCAATCACAATGATAAATTTTAATAATATTTAACCTCCTTTACCCTTGATAAAATTATCTTGAAATGTGCACACTAGTCAATCTAAAAACTAGAAACACATAAAATTGACCAAGTAAAAATCAACACATAAGCTAATTTTCATAGCTACATATTTCACACATGGAAGAAAATTATATATCAATTTTTTTATCCTAAAATTATCCCCATATTTCGATACCATAATTTAAATTTTAAGGCTATTGGACCTCATTTGGATGTGTGAAACAGTGTTTGAAAATTGATGTGTAGGCTGATTTGGCAACTGGAAACACATAAAAAATTGCACACTAGGCAGTTTTCATGACTAAAATATTTTTAAGTGAATAATAATTATCTATGAACAACTTCAAAATTATATTAACATAATAATTTACTAACATCATACAATTTTTTGAGAGAAATTAACATGATTTAACCCTACAAAATTGTTCTTGAAAAGCATTGTGCAAGCTGATTTGGCAATTGGAGACACAGAAAGTTGCATAATAATTTTTCCATAAGGGATAAAGGTGACTTAAAAAATAAAAATGAATATATATATATTATATATATATATATATATATATCATTCCTAGAATATCTCACTCCTTTAAGTTTCAATTATGGCAAAAACTAGTTTGGTCACCTATGAGTGGGTATAGGCTTCTTAAGTTCTGTAAGGGTTTGGCTCCTCTACAATTGATTTAGTCCTTAAATGGATTATTTTATTTCTCATAAATACTTAATTAATTTTATTGGAACATTTTAAACCCATTTAAACCTTTTTATCCACCGTTTCTTCTTGGAATTAGCTTATGTAGACCTACAACACACTCAAAAAGTAAGAACCAAGAAACCTAGGAAAGGAGAATTAGGGATATATTGAGATTTATGAAGTCTCAGGACCTCATTCATTTTTTTTTGGATATTTAAGGACCCCTAAATTTTTTAAAAACATTATATAACATCATCCAATCCTTTAAAACTCTCAAAAACACCTTTTATGACTATCCCCATTTGCATGCTAAAACCCTAAAACTTATAAATTTGGACTTCACTTTTTTCCTAAAAACTTTAATTGAGGAAGGTGTATAAAAGTCATATAAAATGAAAATGGTTAATTAATGGTGTTTAATAATGTCATAGTCCATATAGGACTTTTTTTTTTATGTAGGCCAATTTTGGCCAATAGTACCATGAGTTGATCCCAACCCATTATTAGTGTACATTTTAAGGCATGCACTAAGGGATAATGATGCACTGACAAGCCTTTGTAATTTAAAGCATCCATATATTTATGAAATTAAAATTATTATGTGTATGCACTATGGATCATGTATTTTTTTAATTATAAATCATTTTTAACACATGATTTGCTAAGATAAAAAACATATGCTTTTTCTTGAGGACCTTGTCTTTTGATAAGCATTATGTCCAATTCACTAAATTTTCATGGAATAAGATTTGTAATAACATTAATTTCCCAATGGAAGATAATAGTATGTCTAATATATTTTTATTTTCCTCCACAAACATGTCACACTTGAGAAATTTAGATTAACACATGCCATATGCATTTTCTCAACCTATGTTTACACCTACAAAATTGCAAGTTATAATTCTAGATCCATATTGTTCTATTTGGATAAATGATTCAATTTTCATTATAAAATACATATACAACAAATAAATACTCCATTTGATATTTGATATTTCATGCTTTGATAATTCCCCATGCATGTAGAGCATGTTCAAATAAAATATAATTGATTCACTTTATAATGGAATTACCTACATGTCTCAACAAGGTTTTAATTATATTCATTGTCCATAAGCAGGTTGGTTTATTTTATTTTATAAATAATATCTAAATAATCATAGGAAATTCCTTCAATATACTATACATTGTTTGAGATGATGTGCCTCCAACATTGTCAAAATAAAAATAATTTGTAGTTAACATTTATTTTTAACAAGTATGAACATATCATTTTTGTGTTTGCAAGGAATAGGTTCAATATTTATTGAATAAACACATGAATATTATATTTCAAGAATTATTGCTCTATTTTCAATAGGAAAATATAATTATCTACTTGAACAATGTTTTTCCTCCTTCTATGTTTATTAATCATATATTTTTTGAGTTGTTATCAATACCATTGGTTTTTTGTAAGATGTTATTTATTCCTTAGGTAATATTTGCACAATTTTTATTTTATTTTTAGAGTATACATCTGAAATTTTATTTCATTTGTTTTCCACCGATAAAATGTATGTAAAATTTACATTAATTAAATAAATTATTATATGAATATACAATCTTAAATGTAATATTAAAAATAGAGCAAAAATGAATATTACGTTCAATAAAATGTAAAAAATTAAGTGAGATATTGATAATAATACAATTTTTTTAAATATATTAAAATCAAATTAAGATTTAATATTTTGCTAAGACATAATAAAACTAAATGTACTATATAGTTTGTAACCCTATAATGTTATTCCAGTTTTAATCATGAAAATAAAAGGTACATAAACAAATATAAACATGTATAGTTGAATCATATATCACTATAAAAATACATACCTAGAAATAAATATAGATAAAAACCTTAAAGTAATAAAAATATATATATATATATATATATATATATATATATATATATATATATATATATATATATATATATATATATATATATATAAATATATATATATATATTATATATATATATATAAAGAGGAGAGTGTGTTTGATGTTTTGGTCATATTTTTGGGGATTTTTTTGAAAAAAATCATAGTGTTTAGTATGGTGTAAGTTGATTTTTTTTTTTTTTTTAAAAATTCAAAAAGCCACATTCAACTTTGTGTTTTTCGGTCTATGCTTTAGGAATGGGAATCTAAGCCATTCTTGAGCCTTGAGGCATGTGTTTGAAATGTCATACATAAGAACTGTGTATGTAAAAAAATTACATACGTGGAATAATTTACTATTACCTTGACATGATTCTGTCCATCTTATTTATTTTATTATAGTTTATTTTTAATTATCAAATTCCATGTATGGAATTCAATTATGTTAGTTGTTAACATCAAAGTTTTACACATCAAAAAATGTAAACCTAATTTTGATTGTAATTATGATGCCATTTTCCCATCTAAATAGATTTTTGACTAATAAATGTGATTTTGGACTCAAGTAGCCCCAATGTCATCACAAATTAATCTATTTAGTTAGTTAGGGTAATAACTAATGTAATTTGGGTGAAATTGAGCCCTATGAACATAATTCTTACTCAAAAGGATGTTAATCTGGCATAAACTAATTAGTTTATGATTTAGGGTCCAATCACAAAGGTAATTGGGGATAACTTGAGCTTGTTGAACCTATTTATAATTACATAATATGATTTTGGGATCAATTCACCCCAATGTTATCATAGAGTGATCTAATTAGTTAACTGGGTAATCAGTGATGTAATTTGGGTGAAATTGAGACGTGTAAACATAAATCTTAATCTAAAGATGTTAATTAGGGTCTAAATTGATTGGTTTATGGTTTAGAGTTTATGATTTAGAATTTAGGGTTCAGGGCTTAGGGTTTAAGGTATAAGTTTTAGGGTTTAGGGTATAGAGTCTAATCACAAAGGAAATTGGGGATAATTTAAGCTTGTTAAACTTACTTGTGACTATAAAATGTGATCTTGGGCTTAATTAACCTTAATGTCATCACAGATTGAGCCAATTAGTCAATTGAGTTAATTAGTGTTGAAATTAAGGGCTACATTAAGTTTTTTGAACTTATATATTCTTCTAAAGGATGTTAATTAGGGCTAAATTTATTTATTTAGGGTTTAAGGTTTATGATTTAGGGTTTAGGGATTAGGTCTTAGGGTTTATGGTTTAGGGTATAGGGTCTAATTGTGAATGCAATTAGGGCCAATTTAAACTCATTAAACCTATTTATAAATATAAAATGAGATTTTGGACTCAATTTTCCCCAATGTCATCATAAATTAAGCTAATTAATTGATTGGGGAAAAAAATGATATGTTTTGGGCCAAATTAAGCCCTATAAACCTATTGTGAAGAAAATTGGAGATAATTTGAGCTTGTTGGACATATTTGTGACTATATAATGTGATTTTGAGCTCAAATAGCCCCAATTTCATCATAGATTGAGTCACTTAGTTGACTGGGGCAATAAGTGATGTGATTTGGGCCAAATTGAGCCCTATGAACCTAATTCTTACTCTAAAGGATGTTTACTAGAGCTAAATCAATTAGTTCAGGGTTTAGAGTTTAGGGATTAGGGTATAATATTTAGGGTTTGGAGTATAGGGTCCAATCATGAAGGTGATTGGGGCCAATTTAAGCTCATCTAAGCTATTTATGATTATAGAATATGATTTTTGGCTCAATTAACCCCAATGTCATTATAGATTGAGTAAATTAGTTAACTGGGGAAATCAATGATATGATTTGGGACAAATTGAGCATTATGAACATATCCTAAAGGAAATTATAGATAATTTGAGCTCATTAAACCTATTTTTTACTAAAAAATGTGATTTTAGGCTCAATTAGCCCCGAAGCCATCATATATTGAGTTAGTTAGGAAAATTTGTGATGTGATTTAGGCTAAATTGAGCCATGTTAACTTAATTATTACTATAAAAGATGTTTATTTGAGCAAAATCAATTGGTTTAGGGTTTATGTCTTAGGGCTTATGGTATAGGGCTTAGGGTTTAGGCTATAGTGTTTAATAGTGAAGGCAATTGGGGCAAGTTAGAGCTCATCAAACCTATCTATGATTACAAAATGTGATTTTTGGCTCAATTAGCTCCAATGTCATCATAAATTGAGGTAATTAGTCAATTAGGGATATCAATGATGTGATTCTGGCCAAATTAAACCCTTTGAACATAATTATTACTCTTTAAAGGATGTTAATTAGGGCTAAGTTGATTTATTTAGCATTTAAGGTTTATTATTTGGGGCTTAGGGATTAGGTCTTAGGTTTTAGAATTTAGGGTCCAATCATGAATGCAATTGGGACCAATTTCGCTCATTGAACCTATTTGTGACTACAAAATGTGCTTTTAGCCTCAATTTTCTCCAATGTCATCATATATTGAGCCAATTAGTCAACTAAGGAAATTAATGATATGATTTAGGCTAAATTGATCCATGTGAGCCTGATTTGTTTAGGGTTTAGAATTTAGAGTTTAGGGTTTTAGTGTTTAGGGTTTACGAATACGATCAATTGTGAAAACAATGTATACATAAAGGAATGCATACATAGTTCTAGCGGGTACATGGCATACACAGTTATAGCGGGTACATGCTTTTAATGTGTATGTGATCCTATAAGTATTAAAATAGTAAAAAATTATGTACAAGTCAATGTATTTTTTTCACATCGATAGTTTTATCCCTTGAATACTATGTTATGTTTCATTCTGCATATTATAGGTTTATTTTTAATGATTTCATCATCATTTCCACCCTCAAAAGTAGATAAATATGTTGAATCATGGTTGACAACATAATGTAGGTCTATTTTTTAATAATTTATTTATTTCCCCACCATCTAAATTTCAAAACACTATCTAATCATGGGTGATGAAAATTATACTAGTGGTAATAAGAAGTTAAAACATAAAATGATAGAGTAATTAGAGAGAAAAAAGCAATGAATGTGAATAATTAATGAAATTAAATGTAATATCCATAACAAATTGAATGTCATAAATAATTATGAAATGAAGAGTGATAGTATACTAAAATTTGAAAGTCCAGTTATCAATTCTAATAATATACCAAACTATAATGTAAGTCTACATTCAAATTTTATAGTTTTTAATTTTGGTGATGATGATAATATGCATGATGATTTACCCTATAACAATGAATAAACTTATAATGAAGATAAAAATATAGAAATACCAAATCAACCAATTTCACCACTAAGAATACCTACTAGGATTTATAAAATAAGACCCATGTATTTAATTGAAATTAATGAAAACATTTTGAAACTAATGCACAAAAAATGTCTAATTGCCATTGACAAGAAAATATGAAAGAATTTAGGACTGAAACTTTGAAAAATTAAATAAATCTGGAAGATATCAATTATTTGATACATTGATAAAAGTGTTTAATATGAAACCTACAATGAACACCATATGACTAAGAACATCTGATTTTGATGGTCAAAACAGGGAAATTATTAAAAATCTACATAATGCATACCATAAAGTGGTGTGAAGAAACACACCAAATATGATAAAGTTTCCCGACATGTTATTACAAATTATATTGTAAGTTTTCAAAGAAGTAAAAAGTGCTTGATTAGATAAATAAGTAGAGCATTGAACATAAACAAAAAACACTAATGAAAGTAATTGGGAGACATAAAAGACTTGATTTTATCGATAATAATGACTTGTGGGTATTCTATGGTAGACTCCTATATAAAGACAAGGCCATAGTAGATGCCCTAAAATATTTAGTTACATAATTTTGGAAAGGTAAAATAAGGGTATCACCTAATATAATAGATGTAGTGAAAATAAGAGTTGGTTCTTGTAACTGTGAATCATATTTGAAACATTTTTTAGATATGACTCAAACATAATTGTACTCCAAATTTTCTCAAAAATGTCCAAAAAATTATACTATTAAAATATATTTTGAAATGGTCAAACCCTTGCATGTGAAAATCAATCACACACATACCACTTTTTGTTGTAGACAACATTTGAAGTTTCAATGTATTGTGATGTTTTTATCATGTTCATTATACTTTGCATATTGACAAAAAAATTTAGGAGTGTGGAATGGAATCTCCACCAAAATCAGCAAGGGAATTTATTTCAACCATTTTTAGTGAAAAACAAGATGGACAATCTTTTTATAACAAAGCATGTTTAAATGGAAGTTGCAGCATTTGAGGTGGATTTCCAAATTGAAAAATTATATCCATGAGGAGAGTACACATAGAATCAGACAAGAATTAGTTGGTTTTAGTAAATGTAAAACTATGAGATATCAATTAAAATATGGAAATGAACCTAAAATGTGTGATATTATTATAGGACAAATACATGTTTATGAATTTATGGTCAAATTTAGGGAGGAAATTATTTATGAGTATACAAGGCACACACACATAGCTTGATAGATAGATGAACAATTCAATTTAAGCAAGGATACATTCTTACTTGGTACTATTGTTTTAGTAGTTAACTTTGTAGATAATTACACATTATGGCCATAAATGCAAGTTCAATCATATTACTATAATTTAGTACATGTTTCCATTTTTGTGCATATAATATTCATGAATGTACTTTAAAATATAGATCATGATCAAAAAATATTAAGGGAGTACCATTTATATGCCAGTGATGATAAAACACATTCTATAGAGTATGTATAAGGTTTTTTTATATGTTCTATGATAACTTGACTAAAAGGAACATTACTTTTAATCAACATTATATTTGGTTAAATAATTGCATGTCATAATTTAAAAGTGCATAGATGTTCTGCTAGCTGAGAAACATGCATGTGACTACTGGTGTATAACATATTTTGATTTTCACTTAATCATGCCATGGAAAATGGGAGTATCACAGTGAAGGATCGTGTGTCAAAATATTTATTTCAAGAGAAGAGTTGAAGTTCTAAGATTTTTTTAATTTGGTAGATACAAAAAATATAGTTGAATGATTTAATGATAAAATGGCCCATGGTGCTCAAGTAAACTCTAGTATTCGTAGAAATTTTTAGTTGATGGAGGAAGAACAATTGGAAACATATGAAAATTATATGACATTAATTAAAATTGTTTGAGTTTCACTCATTTCTTAGATCAAAAACAGATTATTGGATAATTTATACAAGGTAAATGACATGATTTTGTTAGGCATGCATAGACTATTTTTGGAATGAGTATGAGTCATAAGAGTGGGTGGATGAATAGAGTTTTATAAATCTAAGTCCAATTGACACATATTAGGTTCCACCGACATTACAACTTATAAATATAACATCATTACATAACTTTGACCATGTATATGATTTAGTGAAAATAAGTATAAAATAAACTTTTACATTTAAAGTATTTATGAAATTAAATTTAAATAATGTGTTATGTACTAAATTTGGTATATATATTGATGGACTATTATTGAATCATGTTTTATTTTATGATGCCTAGCAAATTTATGCAATTATAATAGATAAAGATAATGAGAAGGAGACAAAATATTACTTGTGTCATTGTGTAGAGGAAAAAAAATTAACTTTTGTTGTCAAATATGGGGAAACATTTACTATCGCATTGGGTCTATGGTAGTTACAAAACTTTTCTTCCATGATATCCTATAAAAAATTCAAATGTATGGTTATTTGAAGTCTATGAAATAGATATGAAGAAACTCTACTGTTCAAATTTGGTTCTGTTAACAAATGTTCAATTACACAAATATCAGGGGATGTTGTTAAATAGGACTCTATGGAAGGTTTGTGAGTCTAAAAATGAATCAAATCTTGCTACTATCATAATTATATCTGATCCTAGTGATTCCTTAGATTGAACTCCTAAGGTATGTTTAGTTCTCAAATGTAAATGGATTTAATTTTATTGAATTTTGTTGATTTTTTAGGTAGTATTTATAAAATTCAGTTTAATTACATACTAAAATATTTTTTGTAAATTAGTGGTGCCAAATTAGATTCCACCTAAATGTAAATTACATATTCTCAAATCTAATAGAAGCTTTTAGTTCATATAGATAACTGATGGTTTTACCATAAGGAAAGGACCTTCTTGAGGATGGAACAAGTGCTCCATGTTTACACACAATATTTTTAATCTTTAACAATTACTCATGATTTATCTCTTGCAAGAGCTCATTGAATCTCAATCTATCTAAGTGCACACCTTAGTGATGTATTCAGAAAGGGTTTGTTATACCTTTGGTGCTTGATAATATTGTTGGCCCCTATACCATTACCTAAAATCACTATAACCTACTCTTATCTAATTTTTTAAGAAGCAAAAACCCACTTATACACTCTCTTAAGAAATTCACCATCCAAAATAACCCCTACCTAACTAAAAACCATTTTAACCACTTTTTATACTACCTCAAAACAATCGACCGTATTTGGAATTTAGTGTATGTTACAAAACTCCATTGGCCCAAGACAACATAGTTATAGGCTTAGGGAATTTATTTCTTGCCAAACAAAGTTGACCCAACTAACCTTATCATCTAAATTCCTTAGAAGATTTAGGGTCAATGTTTGGATATAGATAACCCCTCAAATTCATTTATAAAAAGAGTATCATTCAATTACACAAAATTATAGATCATAAATATGCTTATATTATCTATAAGATGTTTCATTGATTAGGTTTTTCCCTTAGAGATGTAATGCTTATCTTGTGGAGATCTTGGATGTATAGGATAAGTGTTTTATCCTATATATTATATATCCTTATGTTCTTAAAAATCCACAACAACCTCTTACAAATCATTATTATCCAAGGTAGAAATTGAAGCATGATAGGTTCACTTCAACAAGGTAATTATAATCCTAGCCCTTCATATTTTGATAATTAGATGTTGTAGAATTAATGGATTGAATTATATCTTTCCTTGCTTAGATTATTTCTATGTTATATTAAATAAAATAGTCTTTGCTTATTTATTCACTTCCTCATTTGTGCCAAAAGCTTTAGTGAGCACTAGATTGGATTGCATATTCATTTACTAGATTAGCTTTCATGTTTATTTGGTAGATTAACTCACTTACTCTTATTACAATCATAAGACCTAACGAGGGTTATGACATCATGTAATTTGACTAGAGGCCTTAGAAACCTCTCTTTTTATATTGTGTGATAAGATATCCCTTAGTTTAGGTTTAGAAGATCCATCATTGGTCATGACCTGAATATAAAAAAGTATCACTAAGTGGATTATTAGTTGATTTTTTTCCCTGAGATTAGATATTACTAAGTAGGATAAGTTATAAATATATATTATTTTTATTTCATACATTTTTTTGAACTTGATGTGAATATAATCCTTGCATGTTTTTAATTTAAACTCAATTGGATTGATCATGTCGACCTAACTTAACATTTTGTGCATAGGTTTTCAAACTTTGTTGAGCTTGTCAACCTAGTTTGGCTTTCTGTGTGTAGGATGAAATTTATAGTCTCACCTATTTGGGTCAAACTAATCCACCCAATTAATTTTTTTGCCTTATATATAAAATCAAATCAACTTTCTCTATTTTTTTCCTTTTATCATTTATTTTATAACTATATCAATTTGATCAACTTAGTTTTATTTTTTTATTTAATAGTTTTATTTATAATTGGTCAACTAACTTGACTTTTTTACTAATCTTATGTTTTTTTTACTTTGTAGGTTCAAACATTTTATAAATGATATTTTGAGATTATATATCACATTATTCTTGTACACATGACATACTTAAACCTTGGTTGTTCCTCTTAGTTCTACACTCTCCTCAATTTTGTAAGCTTCACATCTGCTCTATCTTATGCCTATTGGCCTATCTCTTAGTTTGACCAATATTATATTAATGACACAGACATTATATCTTTATTAAAATGTTTTAAATATACTTATCTTACACCTCTACAAGTTTTTATCATGTACCTATTTTTCTAATCCCTGAACACTAACGTTTGGGATAGATATTGGCATTAATGTTACTATTCTGCCCTAATGCAAGTGTCCAGTTCCATAAATTCATCCAATTTTTAAATGAAAAATATCATAATGGTCAACATAAGTTTTTTAATGTGATTTATCCTCTAAATGTATTGATATAAATATAATATCAACCCTCGTTCATTACTCACATACAAATACCTAATAAAATACCAAAGAGCATTAAATGGACCAAAGCTTCTTTATTTATTACTATTTCTAAAATAGTAATAAAAATTACACACCTATAGGTCTAAGGTACTAAAGGAGTATCCCAAGAGACCAATTTTCCAAGTTACAAGTTAGGTCACTATTTTACTTATTTTACACACATTCTATGATTCACACACAAGCCAACATGTAGGGGAGAACTACATTAGTCTAAGGTCCTCTTTAGAGTATTGTCTATGTATGTAGCATAATTTTACAATGATTTCATTGGGATTATCTTGACACTATATTCCCACTAACCTATATTGACCCAAGGTCACATTGAAGATGGAAAACTAGAGTTTAACAATTTCACAAGGATTGATAGTCCATGACCTAGATTTAAATACACTAGAGTGAAGGAAAATCCAAACCCAAAAGTATTCAAGTGGTCACATCTTATTTATAAATATATTATTTACAATATACTATCATAAGATTATGATAGTATCATCCATGTAACTATCCAAGGCTAACATAACTATCTAGATAGCTATAGACACTAGATTGAGAATATGACAACTGTTTTAGAAATTTCTTCCACCTAATTTTATCTTGTTCTAGATCAAGAACTACATTATCATTTGAAAAAGCTACGTACTCTCTTATTTTTAATTTATATATATATATATATATCCTAGTTATACTTTTTATATTTATACTATCTTAGCATAACAAATTTAGTGTATGTTTATATCTGAGTTTAGTATTTTGTGTATGTTTATATCTTACTTTAGCTTTTAATTGGATTGTGATAGATTTGATTATCACCCTTGTACCATTTAATATCAATATTATTAACCCTAATATTAAATTTAAATACATAGCATGCACTTATTTCATTTTATGATTGAACTTTTGGTGAACTTGATCTGTGAACATCAAACCCTAGGTCATTTAAGGTTTTCTATTTTATTGACCCTTTATTATCATAAAATATATGTAACATGGATGTATCCATTATCCATTTTGGATTCCAATATGTTATAATTCTTATAATTTGTTACATTAATTTATTTTTCAAGTCTTATAAGCAAACATGTACTAACAATGAGAAGGTTTTAAAAGAAAACACAAGAATTAATCTAGTTTAAAAATTCATTTTTCAATGTTATAGAGTCCATATCTAGATGTCAATAATAATTATCTCAACCTTTTCTCCTACCTGTATCTTACCTATATCTTATTTGAATTACATATACCATCCCACACCCATTATTATCCCATGACTTATCTTGGATTCTGCGGTTCATGTTGTTACTACTCAAAGAGGTAAGGTTTCCAAACCTTTCCCACTACTTGTTAATATACAATAAGTACCACCTAAACCCTTTATTGTAATAAAATCCAAGGGATGTGACATTATTCACCAATTGAATGATACACTTTCTAATATTTTAATCTTCAAGTTTTTCAATCAATCTAATGTTTATATTATGTGAAACACAAGTCCAAATCACTATTTAGCCTTCTTATTTTGTGGAGATTATGAAAAATATTAAGAATAATGACAATATCATCACATTTGAGCCAATATATTGACCATCCAAATATGTTCTTGACCAAAATTTGCTTTTGTTCATATAAATAACAATACAAAATAAAGGTATCAAAAGAGTGCTCATTGACAATGGATCAAGCCTAAACCTTTATACCATGCAATTCTTAAAAACCATGAGTATCAGCACAACTCTTATCCAAATAACTATTTTTCATATAAAAGGGATTGAAAATTCACATAGCCCTCCATTTCGACAAATTACATTAGATGTGACCTTACGACCAATAACAATTTCAACTACTTTTTAGGTCATGTCTCAATATTTACATTATAATTTAATTTGGGTAGACCTTGGATACATTTAATATAGTATATCCCCTCTAAACTTCATTGATGTGTAAAATTCATATGTGAGGGAACCTTATTGTCCATGCATGTTGATGATTATCCTTTTAAATTTTATAAAATGACAAATTCTGATATTAAAGGCATCCCTACATTAGTATCACCCAAACAATCCATCCCTATTGAACATATGCATGCATGTGAAATAGGTGAGTCAAGTATCATAACTCATTAATATATAGATACAAATAAGACACTAAACTATAAGGTATACATAGATATGCATAAGGATAAATAACCATTAACAAAATAAGTAAAAAAAACATCAAGAACCCTTAACATTTGAGCTTCCTTTATTAGTAAATATTGAGAAAAATGATGGCCATATTTTAGATTATTATGAGAGTGATGATGACATAGCCTATGATATGACAGATGAAAAATGTGAAACTTAAAATTTTATCCACTTGATCACTTTTCACATAGCTTATTTGAACCTATGGTTCTTAACACATTTAAGTTAAACCCACTTGTATAAAATATGGCATTGCATACATATAAAGGCAAATCCAACTAGTAGATAATCATGTAAATGTGTGTTATTTCATACATGCCTCTTGGATAAAAACATTGATTCTACCTTATAAGGTCCAAATTTAAATGCATCCTATAAACAATGTGGAGACTTCTCAAAAGCATTGACAACCAACTTTTCAAATCATGTGAAAAGATATTAATGAAGATATTAACGATATAATATTACCTTTTTTACTTGAACATAATATTATTTTTTAACTTCTACTTCACACAAATATAGTAGTAAACTTTTACCCACAAATAAAGTACGATACTGCAATTATCATTGCAGCATTGGCCATGACATAGTTTTAACTACCAATCAATGTGCAACATTTAAAAACATTAACCAACAATATAAGAGTGAAGGATGCATACATATTGTATCCAAAATAGGGATGTTTCTCATTTTAAATATCTATTCAATATTCAACATCTCCAATTTATAGTGGGGTCATGTTTTGAAACATGCCTTAAGAACCATGTTCTCCACATCTATTCAATATTCAACATCTCCAATTTATAGTGGGGTCATGTTTTGAAACATGCCATCCACTTCGGTAATTATATTAGTTTTCTTATTTAACCATATATAGTGGGTGCATTCTTTGGAAGCATGTCCTCCACACTTACATAGTTATCTAAATTGGCCTAAGCACATAGTTATGATTCAAATTCATAGTTGTGGTAGAATTATATACACTAGTACCATTTTTATACATAGTTTTAGCATGAGACATATCTAAGGTGCATATGCAATACAACATGTACCTAATATTATAAAATCTAAATCAATTTCTACAACCATTGTATGTACTAATACCCCATGAACTTTTATGAACCATATTGAGCCAATCTATTATAGTAATTGGTTCACCCTTTGGTATGGTGGAGGTGATCAAATAAATAAATATTTCCAATTTTTTAGGTTGAATTTGATCATATAACCTCACCAAGTTATAAGTATCATTGGGTTACATGGTTGATCTAATCTCAACTACTAGGTGGAAACTCACTTTTGCTTCAAAGTTAGGGGTATGTGATTTCCAACATCTCTCTCTCTCTCTCTCTCTCTCTCTCTCTCTCTCTCTCTCTCTCTCTCTCTCTCTCTCTCTCTCTCTCTCTCTCTCTCTCTCTCTCTCTCTCTCTCCTTGGATATATTCACTTTAAATATTTATTTATATTTATTACAGTCTTAATTTTAGAGTATTACAATGATACATATTTTATAAAACAACTTGTTAATAGGTAAGGTGGTTACATCAACACACAGGTGTACTCCTAAATCTTGTTCTTTTAATTTCAATCTTTTTAAGTACTTTTAACTCAAAATATATGCACTAATTTTACACTATAACATTCTCTTGGTTACAGATCAGTCACCAACAAAGCACTCAAATTCAACTCAAACAAAGATAAGGTGTGCATACACATCTAAGTATTTATTCCTTTCCTTTAAATAATAAATTTTGTTACTATATTAGGGGGCAATGTAGATGATATTTTATGATTATGTATCACCTTAGTCTTTTACACTTAGAAAACTTAGACCTTGGTTATTCCTCTTAGTTTTACACTCTCCTTGATTTTGTAAGCCTCACATATGCTCTATCTTGTGCCCTTTGTCCTATCTCTTAGTCTAACTAATATTATATTGATGACATATACATTATATCTTGCCCAAAATACTTAAAATGTATTTATCTTAAACCTCTAAAATTTCTAATCATGTACCTATTTAATAATCCATAGACACTAACATCTAGGACAAATAATAGCATCGATGTTATTGTCCTAGCCAGAAACAAGTATCAAGTACCTTAAAGTCATCTAATTTACAAATAAAACATATCTTAATGGTTAGCATAAGTGTTTTAAAGTGAGTTATTAATCTAAATGGATTGATATCAATACAATATCAACCCTCATTCATTTCTCACCTATGAATATCTAGAAAAATACCAAAGAACATTCAATTAACTAAAGCTTCCCTATCTATTCATATTTACAAACTAGTTACAGGGAATACATACCTATAGGTTTGAGGTAATAAAGGAGCATCACAAGAGCTTGATTTACCAAGTTACAATCTAGGTCATTGTCGTACTTACTTTACACACATTGCATAATTCATAAATAATTCAAAATGTAGAGAATAAATACATTAGTTTGAGACCTTATTCAAAGTACTAGATATGTAAGCATCATCCTTTGATAGTGGGATCATTGGGGTCAACTCGACATTGTATTCACACTAACCCATTTTTACCCAAGGTTACATTGAAGATGGAAAGCTAGGGTTTTTCAATTTCATAAGGAGTGACATTCTCTGACCCAGATTTGAATACACTATAGTGAAGGTGAATCCAAAAACATAAGCATTCATGTGGTTGCATTGTGTTTCTCTAGATATTTGATATAGGACATTATATCAGATTTAGACAATAGCATCAAAGCAAACATTTAGGGATGATGTAGCTGTCTAGATAACCAAAGACATTAGATTTAAAATTTGAAAACTATTCCAAAACTATTTTCCCACCTACTTTCAGCATTTTTCAAATCCAAAACTACATTATCATTATAAAAAATTAAGTGCTTCCTTATTTGTATTTTCTATATCTATCCTAGTTGTACATTTTATATTTAGACTATCTAGTGTATGCTTATATCTTAGTTTAACATTTTATTGGACCTCTGTAGATTTGATTGTCACCCTTGTGCCATTTCATTTTTATATTCTTAACCCTAAGCTTAAATTTAAATACATACCACACACTTATATCATTTTAGGTTTAAATACATTCACCTTGATGACTGAATTCAAAACAATAATTTGACATCTTTAAGAAGACTACTTCATCAACCTCTTCAACTTTGTCTTATCGAGTAGGTTCATTCTAACTAGATTAGTACTTTCACTTTATCAAATTTCAAACAAATTTATTTTACTATCATTAGTTAGAGATTAAAATCTACTAATATTTTACCAATTTTCTAGTTTTATAAAACTATACCAACACAGTTAACTAGGTCAACCAACTTGACTTTGTTTATTTTGGCCTACCTTTTCAATAGACTAAGTTGATCATATCAACTTCAATTTATTATGTTTGTCTAATTTGATTGGACCAGTTGATCTTTTTCTATTTATTTTATTTTCTAATTTAAGCAAGGTAAATTAACCTACATTAGATAGTAATTAAGTTCACTTTATTTTTCTTTTGGCTGCTTATTTATTTACTTGTTAAAAAATGCAACTTATCTGATGAAATATTTATTTTTTGCTTTTATTTTTAACTTTCTTTGGCTTCTCTTTAGAAATTGTGTACTGCTAGTTTTAAAACTACTTATCTATTGCCATGAAGTAATACATGATACTCTATTTATATATCTTATATATCATTTAAATATATCATGGCATGAGGGGATTGCCCCAATACTCATAATCCATAGTATATATCTAAACATGTTCTTTAGTTTCTACATACCTCATAATATTTTATGAACATGTAAGACTTCCCTCTTTATTAAACCTTATGAATTTAGCCATCTATTTGATTGTGTGGTGCATCAGTTAGTGGTTAGCACTGAGAATCTAGTTCCAGCTTACCCTTGAAACTAGGTTTAGTGGGATATGGTAATGGTAATTCCTCCATAGTGAGTGTTCTAAAACATTGGGTTGAAATTATCTAATGGACAAACAAGTATCTCTTAAAGCCTAAATTTTCAATAAAAACCTTTACTACAACTTCCCAATCTTATTTTAGAATAATTAATTAGATTCTAAATTACATTTTTTGATGCCTTCTATTTTTTATTTTATGTTTTATTAAAAAAATTTACTATCTATCATTGATATAATATTTGTGTTATGTGTTGAAACTAGATCAACTATCTCAAACTAGTTGTCTGTGTGCTTAGCTTTATTATATGTATTTAGAACTTAATCATCCAAATTAATACCATTTAATTTTTTCCATAATTTATAAGTTTATAGATAAACTCAACTCATTCTATCATAAAATATTTTTTCTGGATAATTTTATTTCTCATTCAACCTACTCCACTTAGTCCAGCCACAAATTGTTTTGATTTCTTGATTTTCATATTCAATCAGCTTACTCAATCTAGTCTATTACATATTGGTTTTTTCCTATTTATCCAATGTAGTTGACCAACTCAACTTTTTAAAAATTAAATATTGTTCTATTTTCTTATTTATCTAACCTCATTAAGTATCTTGGATTTATTTGATTCCAAATTATTTTGTTTTCTTGTTCATCCCACTAGGTCAACCAGCTCAACCTAATTTGATCCTATATGTCTAACCAAATTTAATAGACCTATCTTGTTCATTTTTATCCTATAAGTTTATCATCTCCTTAGTAAGTGTTTAATTCAAAATTTTCATCGTGCAACATTTGTTTAATGATTCTAAAGAAAAAAATAAAACTAACATGATGAACTTTGCTAATCCTAAAAAACTTCCTAAGACACATTATGTGATAATCAATCTAGGACTCTTAAAAATATCCATGTCACTACTATAACCACCAACTATGGGATTATTTATTCTACTACACTTAATCCTTTATTCCTAAAAAATGGTAGAAGATTAAAGTGACCTTGAGTATATGGCTGAAATAATCATGTTCATGAATGAAAACCCTCAACATCGAGGTAAGGACCCCACAGACATTTATAGCCTCATGATGGGAGCTCATATTGGAAAATCCCATTCACCTTCACTTACCTTTTATACAAGATTTAGGGCAAGTCATTTTAAGATTTCCACCACATCCTTATCCTCTCTCATGCATCCCTCTAATAATATGACATCATATTCCATGCCTTATTCCACTTCCATGCCATGTATTTCTATAAACATGACAAGTGTGACTTTTAATGGGTCTAATCAAAATACACATATCAATACTCAATTCCATATAGCTACTAGTGAATCTCATCTTGCTAGTGTATCTCATGATACTAGTGCATCCCAAACTTTTAATGCATTTCATAATGTTAACACATATCATGTGACTTCTACTAGCCAAAATAAATTAATACTAATCAATTTTTATTACAAACTCTAAATAAAATGGATAATTTAAAACTAATAGAGCCAACCAAATGATACACATGCAAAACCAATTAATTCCTTTCCAAAATCAACCTCAGCCTACTCAATAGGGAGTAAAAAATATTAATTCCCCCTGCACCCCCTTAGAGATGCACATGGTAACCTTATACCACAACCTTATACCTCTTGTCATTAAAATTACAAACATTGACATAGGTGACAAAGTTTTGACTATCACTTATAATGTATCCACTAATCTGGCTTAGCATTTGATTATTTTCTAAAACGTATACAAAGATTGGGTTAAACTTAACACATTTGCTGTCACCAAGATATTACCTAAAACCTTTTTAGGTGATGCTTTAGATTGGTATAATCAACATAAAACTCACTGCATAACTAGCTTGGAAGACTTATTCAATGCCTTGGTGCAAGAATTCTAAACTAGTGATCTTTCTAAAAATAACTTAGCTCATTTTATCAACTAAAAATAGTTAGAATCCAAAATGGTATAAGTTTTCATCAAATGATGAAAGCCTTATCTAAAAAATTTAATCATAATATGTTAGATGATAATCTCTTGTATGTTTTCACCAATTCTCTTCATTCTAAATTACAATATCGCATGAGGACTCTTTCTAAAATCCTTGGAAGAAGACCTTGACCAAGATAAACATCAATATTTCCTTATATGATAATTTGAGCATTTTTACCCTCCAATGGGACCCGAATGCTTATGAAAGATAAAAATTGACATAAAAATAATGATGATGTTATAGATACTTATGATTCCATACATGCCATTGAATCCATTACTCCCAATAATCCAATGGAGCCTAATATATTAACATCAATTCCCAATATTCATCATCCTATTTCCACATTTTATCAAGTGCATAATGAATGTCCATAAACCACTTTCCTTATTAGATATTTATAATCATCTTCCATGACCTTCACCATGAGATATCAATCCTACACACCATACCAAATATTGGCATGATCCCCATAAAGTTTGTTGGTTTCATGCAAGTTGGGGCCATTCTCACAAAAATTATTGCCAACTAATAAATTTTTATATGGATTATCTTATTAGACCTATCTTTGATCATGAATCACTCATACATACACATCAATAATCTTATGAAATAGAATCTAAGTATCATGAAACTAAAAATAAAAATGAAGCCTTAAACCAAGCCTATGCTCACTTAGCTATTTATAAGGATCCCCTTCCTAACCATCAAGTTAACACTAACAAAAATTATACTATCTAAAATTATTAAAAGCTTAGTAGATCCTAACATAAAGGATGAGAATGTTATCACCATGAATAATATGAGGAGAGTATTTTCCTATATCCATCATTATCTAAGCCTCTAACCATAATAATTTCCCAAAATTATACATTGTTCATGATTCTTATCCATCTTATCTCACACAATTGGGGCATGAAGAGCCAATTCTAACAAACCTACAAGTATAAAATCCAAAATATACAATACTTCACACACTATTGATATAAGTAATACTACCCCTTCAACTCAAATACCTAAATTGTAAATTACAAAATCATTAACCACTGATATTTCTTCTTCTCAAACATAAGAAACAACTAATGATACAACCACATCATCTACAATAACACAATCACCTAAAAATAGTAACCCCATATTAACTAAATATAAAATAAGCATACCTTATCAACATCACTATAAGTATAGTTCAATTATACTCTTAAAGGATTTACTATAACATTATACACCTTTATCTAATAAAATCCTAATGAAATATGATTAATGAGATCCTATAGATGAATTTTCACATGTCCCATCTCAAATCTCATTCGTAGGACTAATGCAAACTTATCCTCATCATCGTAACCATATAATTCACCTCTTATTTGAAATGAACATCTCTCATCCCCCACCTATAGGGAAAGAAGCTACTTTATCAAGATCTAAAGATAGCATCCTTCAATAGTTTGAAGAATGGCTATCCATGTTGATGAAATAGTAGATACCTCTCTTTCACTTAAATTCCTTATATCCTCAATGATTCCTAATGAGATATTACTTTGTGTGGATTACCATCCATTGTTTATTAGCATCCAAATAGGTGATATCCAAGTTAAAGGTGCATTAGTTGATGAAGGTTCAAGAACTTTTGTGGCTTTACTCAATTTTATTAAAACTATTCGATACTTTGAATGTAATTTTAAATCCACTCAAAGTAAATGTCAAGGATATGATAGAAGATAAATGCTTCCTTTAGGTTGTGTTTGGATCCCAATCATAGTTCCCCATTTAAAAGTGCATGTCCAAGTCATGATATTTAGCTTTACACTTTCTTATAACATTTTAAGTGATCATCCTTGGACACACCATATGAGAGTAGTAACCTCTTCAGCATGCCAATGTGTATTAAATTTACTTATAAAGGTGTTACATACAAGATTCAAGGATATATCAATCCTTGGAATTTAAAACAATTCTAAGAAAGAGTTTTTTTTTTTAAATACCTACCCTTGAACCTTTACATAGCATCCCATTTCATGAGTCTCAAAATTCTAATTATCATGTCAACTATAATAGAGGATATAATGGTCATCTTGAATTGATAGGAAACATACCACCTAATCTTTTAGATTCAGATGATGAAGAAGCATATGAGATAAGTTTAAAAATAAAAATTTCCAATCTTTCTCCTAACATAATCACTCAATTACCTCCCTCTCTATGACCTTGACCTCATAAAAACAATTATATGAAATTTTGGTTACTCTAAAAAAATACTAAAAATTCCATTCACCATACATATTTGAATGATAAAATAATTAATTCATGTAATATTTAAATTTATTATTATAATTATGATGATGTTTATTCCTTAGATGATCCTATTATTAGCCCAAGATCCTCCTCAAATAAAACTCATGAGGTTGAGTATCTTTAAGGAGAGGAGTGGGAACAATGATGGAATTCCATTCTCCCTTTTAGGATTGATGTGAGATCAGCCTAGGGCATGGTTTTAGGTATTTATATTCCTTATATAGTCTTTGTGAGATAGTCTCTAAGATATGTAGTGATGATACTAGACATTCAATCTTGATTATTTTAGATATGAGTTAGTTTCTTCAAATCTATTTCTAATGTTAATGTGTTATAATTTGGCCTTTTCTAAAATGAGGGGAAGGTAATTTAGGTTCCAAAAAAAACATAAAATGGAAGGGAGGGTATGGTAGGAAAGAGTATTTCTAGGTCAAAATGAAGTTAATGCTTTAACAATTGATCCAAGTGCATCTTCTATAATTATACCACTATGTGTTGAGTTTCATCAGAGGTTTTAACCCAATACTACACAAAAGGAAGAGTCTAAAGAAATAGGGAAGAATGTTTTATTTATGAACCCCTTACTAAATATCAATATTCAAAACCATAAAATACATAACACATGGACTTCTAATATAATCTATAGACTTAACGTAGAGATTATAAATATTGTGAAGAGAAGGAAAATGGTTCATAAAGATGTTATAGTAGACAAGCACATCATAACCATTGCATTCATTAAGTGACATAGCTTTTTTTTGACATTATTAAAACCAAAATTCATTCAGAAATAGAGATGATAGATAATTTAACATATAGAGCATGCATTTTTCAAAAATTTAAGGATTACATTCATTAAAAAATAAGCATTGCTTACTAAATATCGATCATGGACAACTATTCACAATTTGAAAGGGTGAAGGAGAAAGTGGGTGAAATCTTGACTTAATTCTAACAACACTTTTGAGATAAGAATTTTCAACCCTAAAAACACAATACAATTACATATTTATAGATAAGGATGGGGCTCACCTCCAAGTAACATGAGATTCCCTGATGGCAACTAATGATTATTACAACTACATGATTTAGAAAAAAAGGATAATATCCTCTCCAATAAATTTAAAGATATCTACAAGGGCCCACTTAATCTATATGTGGAGGAGGGATAGACTAGTCAACTCCCAACTTCTTGGACATTGATTCCCTAGCTTCCTGCACTACTACCATGAGGTTGAAATTCTAGTCTAGTTTGGCAAGTTTTCTTGGGGGTTATATGAAGATCATCTCTAACTAGGACATTAGAATATGGTAACCCTAAATGGGGCCCTACATAGCCACCTTGACTTCATACACCTAGTTTATTCTCATCATGGACTGGTTTGATAGCTCAAGCACTACTTGATATCCATCTTTGTTTACCTTGGCCAACTTATTATGCATAACCTGGTCAAAGTGAACTAGGTGGAGCCTAAATTTACCCCCATCCAAAAGAGTGTCATATAGGTGAAATAACATTGAGATGTTGGCCTCTTTGAAGTAGGCCAATATTTTTTTCTTACCATCTTCCATGGGATCTATCACATTTTGGGCCAAACCTAGCCATTCCTCTATTATTGCTCTCATACCCCTGGCATACATTTGATATAATATCAAGTCCAAATTGGGCATCAAATTTAACTCTAAGTAACATGATATTATGTAATATAACTTCTATCCTCTTGAATTTTCTCTCAACTAGATCAATTCTCTCTAAATAGGCCTGGGTCCATTGGATAAGCACTTGAATGTTTGCCAAAGTCTCCACCACCTTTCCTAGAGATTTGAAATTTTTTTTGAGAGCATATTTGACATTCCCAATTATCTTAGTATCTTCACTTATGATTCTATAGTTTGAACATGATTATGCATGTCTTCTAGGAGTTTTTTTGACATGTCATGAGTAGCTTGGAGAACTAAGATCAGATCCTCAACCATTTTCTCCTTCCCTATGGAAGTCCTTACCTTGGTGAGGTAGAAAATAGATTTTTGGGTCTTTCAAACCATATGTTTCCCCCTCTTACATAAATTTATATGTGAGGATGCTCTACATACTCTCTATGGTGTGATCACAATCCAAATGTACATCTGTGTCATCTTTGATTCCTATGGCATTATAACCATTCCTCAAGTTTGGGGAGGTGTTGGTGGGTGGTGGAGATGGTAGTGATAGGTGGAGCACAAGGTGGAGGGGAATGGAGGAATTGAAAGGGGTGAATGAGGAAATCATTGGAGGAGGAGGAGGCATGGGGTGTATGGAGTCAATGCAAATGGGGGGGCAAAGAAACATCTACACTTTCCATTGATTTTGGGTCATGACAACCTAAGGGGAAATGACTTTGGGGATAGAGATGTTTAGTATAAGGGAAAAGATTGGTTGATTAAAGCTAAATCCTTGGGTGCCTAGGGTGAGTAAAAATGGAGGCTAAGGTTAAATGAGGAACCATTAGGGTTGGCACCAAAGAGGGTAGTAGAAACCTATGAAGGGGACAAGATAGAGAGATAATTATCTATAATAATGGTTGAGCATGAGATAACTTATACGTCTTCCTTAATCTTTTGCTTAAATCCATTCCAAATGTAGTAGTACTTCTTCTAGAGACCATAAGCACTCCCACGGGGATGGAGGGAGTAAAGGTAGAAGAGGGAAGAGAGGTCTATTGATAAAGTTGTTGATCCATAGAAGGAATCACCAAAATGGTCCAAGATAATTGATATGTATACATGGGTTCACTTACCATTAGAGATACTATAGTACTTGGTGAAATTAAGGAACTTAAAAGTACTCAAACTTGAGGAATGACTAGCAAGGGCATCAAAAAAGTCCCATGTTGGTGGATAGAGAAGCTAGATGGAAATGAATAAGTGAGGACACTATGCATGGCCAAATCTAGAGGCACTTGAGTGAATAGTGGAGGGGGTGAAATAGGAAAGAGACAAGTTACCACCTTAGTGGACTATGGTAGGGAAGGGAAGTTGGGTGGTGCCATAAAAGGCTACTGGATAATGGAAAGAGTAGGATAAGGGACTTATACCAGTTCATGTTTTGTGTCATGTCCTAAGTTAGTCTTTGGGTTGAAACTTCCATTGAACCTTAGATCTTATGAGGTCTGGGGCCGATCTGTGGAATATCAGCTGATATATTGCCAAAGTGAGAGATAGCTTCATCTAGAGGTTATCACAGAATTTCAGGTTTGAGAGATAACTTCACATAGAAGTTATCACAGATTCCTGAGTCAATGAAGGTGGAAGAGGTGGAGCCATGGGATAAGTAATGGGAGATTGAGGGGGAGAAAGTGTTGATATCCCCTATATAATTCTTTTTGAAATTTGAAGATGAGTTCTATCGATGTTTTATCTTGACTAAATTAATGTGGAGAGGGCCATAGCTACCTAGGATGAACCTTCTTACCCTTATTTCTATGGGATTAAATTTGAATGAGAACTTATTGGTCATCCACCATGTTTAAGTATAATTCATCATAATCCTTAAGCTAGTGGACATAATTAATGTTGAGTTGAGATTAATATCTCTCTAAGTGGGCCTTGATCATGCCTTGTGGATCCCAATATCATGGTTTAAATCTCCCCAAGGCCAAATATTCTCACCTGACCACCATCTTTTAAATTAGAGGGAAGGCTCGGTACACATGGTTTATAATGGTAATCTAGATAGGTGGGAATGCCTTCTACTGGTGACCAATATAACCTGAAGACACACTCCATTAGTAAGTATAATTCATCATAATCTTAAGCTAGTGGACATAATTAATGTTGGTATATGATTTCCCACTCTACAAGGTGGTCTTAGATGTGGTAGGGTAAGTGGAGGGGATATTTGAGAATGCCCACAACTCAAAATATAGTATCCTCCTTGTAATACCATTAGTCACCAATGTCAACAAGGTATTTTCTAATTTCCCTTAAGAGACAAGGCATAGGGGCCTCATTGATTGTTGTTAGAAAATAATAGTTAGTTCTCACATTATTTATATAGGCTAGTATAAAATAATATATTGTATGTGAGTTAACAACTCACTAGTGATATCTTAGGATGGGAGAATAAAGGGATGATAGAGAGATTAGGAGATAGGGATGATAAATCTAAGGGATTCAAGATGAAGTTTGAATCCATGAATGTAGGAGTATAAACACATATAATATGTAATCTCTATCATTGTATTAATATCCTGAATAAAATATATTTTAGAAATATATTATTTGCTATGTGAGAAGATTTTTTTGATGTTTAGTTAGTTTAATCTAAACCAAAAATAATATCTAGTACCAAAGTAAGTGATTGCCACTAATCATCAAGTCTTCTATATCATAAATTCTATATTGTTCTATCCTAACCATGTGAAAACTCTTTGTGGCATATTTATGGTGTATTGAAGTTCTATGTATTCAGCTGTAGCATCATTTTATCTGATGTCATATAGATATGGCTGTATAGCTTGTTTAGACATAGTCTCTACTACTTAGATCATCCTCAAAAGAGATAAATACTAATAAATCGATCACCCTGAAGCCAGTGTTGATAAGTATAATGATATCATATTCATTTGATTGAGCACAGATTCTCCATGATGTTGGATTTGTCTCACTTTCACATTTTTTATCATCTTTGTCCTTGATTTTACCCATATATCCAGGTTTTTATACTAGTGTATTGATAAAAGTAGTTAGTTCATGGGCTTACATGTAATGGACTGAGTCTCCTATGCCAAACTTGTTGCTAAATTCAATGCATGCACTTGTGTTCTTCATAGTCTACTTTGCTATAAAAATATGTAGTCAAATATGTTAATGCACATTGTGGAAATTAAGGATAAATCAAATGGTACGATCTCTTCTCAAAGTGATTCACCTAAAATATCCATCACTCTTTGAAGATAGATTAAATCTTGATCATCATATGAATTTGTTTTGATAATTGGTGAATATAAGACTATAAAATAGGAATAATTTGAAAGTTATGATTCTAAACCATGTGCACACTTCGCAAAGAGAAATAAGCTTTGTAACCATGGTGCTACCAGAGTTATGGATTCATGATTTCTCCTCTCTTGGTCAGATGAGTAAAAGCATTGATTATCTTGTTGGTCATTATTTAGTCATTGTTTTTTATATAGTTTACAGTTTTATAAAATCCAAAACTATTTTAGAAATATTCAAGTCAATAGGAGCATATGAAATTTTCATAAAGCCTTTTCTATATTATGTTTTAGATGTAATGTCTTTCATGCCATTATTTGCGTTGAATAAATCTAATAATCAATTGGATTTCTTAATTAGTTATTTATGTCTTCAAAATCTTTTTGTCATAGGGTCCATTTTATTAGCATAGTATATTTGAGTCATTTATCAATGTCAAAAGTGTAAAATAAATGGAGTCTATGTATGCCATATTTATTAAGTCCAAAATAAAGTTAAGTGTTGATATTTTATAAGGATGCATTATTTGGGTATTCGACATCTTATCGTTGTGATGGATATTTCATTAAAAAGATTTACTAGTATTAACTTTCACACATGGAAAGTTAAAATTTAAATGCAACTAATAAACAAAAACTTATGGGGAATAGTCAGTGGGAAAGAAACATGGCCCATAGATGCAAATAAATTGCTATAATGGAATAGCAGAGATGATATTGCCAAAGATATCATTGGCCTTGAACTCTCAAATTCTAAACTACACCATTTAGATTTGGAAAAGTCATCTACTAAAATTTGGGACAATCTAAATAATTTTTTTGGTGATAAAGAAATTAATGTTAAATTATCTTTAAATTTATGCTTATTCAAATTGAAAATGAGTGAAGGAAGCATAATGTCCATTCATATAAATAAACTCAGATCTCTCAAGAGACAATTAGTAGAAATAAAGGCTCCAGTTGATGATGAGGATGTTAATACCATTTTATTCAATTTGTCTTCTAAATATAACAATGTTGCATTCAATCTTGGTTAAATGCCATCATAGTCCCTAGAAGACATGATCTCATCTCTCTTAGCAAAATAGAAAAGGATTTTAGAAGAACTAGAAGTAGAAATAGTAATGTACTCAAAAAATCATTGAAAATTTAACAAAAACAAAGAAGTTGAATGATTATATTATAATAAAAAGGGGCACACATTATGGTTGTAAAAAATTTGAGATAATGATATGCTCAAGGGAAAGCTTAAAATAAATTAAGCAAATATGGTCAATGAAAAAGAATAATCTAGTGAGGAAGAACCAACAAAAGATGATAGCAATTATAATTCTAAGGAATTTATGTACTAAGTGAACATCATCTAGTTGGAGGAAGAGGAAATAGAAGAAGGAAGTCAAATAGAGACCTATCATCAACCACAAGAGATGGGATCTCATAATGCATGTATGGCTTGTTTTTTAGTTATGTTTTAACTTTTTACAAATAAGAACAGACTTACATGCCTGTTCAAGTATTGTAATAAGTGAGAAAATTTTCCTATGTAATCCCTTGAGGTAACATAATGATGAGAACTATAAGAGTACTTTAGAATCATAATGCATATGGTTTTTTATTAACCATAGTTAAAACCATCTTTTTTTTTGTAGGTTGGTGGTAAACCAAGTGTAAAAGCATCCTTGATGTTTGTAGGTTGGTGGTTAGTTGAGTGGAAAACCAACATTTAAGTCTATTAGCAGTTGCAGTACATGATAATGTTTTCCTCATGTTCACACAAAGGGGGGAGATTTAGGAAATAATAGTTAGTGCTCACATTATTTGTATAAGATAGTATAAAATAATATATTGTATGTGAGTTAACAACTCACTAGTGATATCTTAGGATGAGAGAATAAAGGGATGCTAGAGAGATATTAGGAGATGGGGATAAGATATCTAAATAATTCAAGATGAAGTTTGATTTCATGAATATAGGAGTACAAACACATATAAAATGTAATCTTTATCATTATATTGATATCGCAAATAAAATATATTATTTACTATGTGAGAAGATTTGTTTGATGTTTAGTTAGTATTGACCAAATTTTAACCCCAATTCAAAATAGGTAAACCCATATAAATTTAAACTTTCATAGGGTGATCATATGTATTTTTCATGGTCTAAAATAGTCTTATATGGTAATGTTTTCCCTTCTTTAGCCTTGTCCAAGTTCTAGTCTTATGAATACTTGTCTAGTCCAAGAGGTCAGTCACAAGGTATTGTTATGTAAAACTTGGTAAAAGGTTTAATATAATTAAAACTAATTTAAATTTTTTATTTTAATTTCATTAATTTCATCCTATCATTATTTACTTTTTATTTGACTTGCAAATGTAAAAAATATCAATTTGGCCACCTTTTGGCCCATGTAGAGGAATGTGATTTTCCAATTAAAGAATATAACATTTAAAATGGATTCCAAATGACCCTAGTGTTAGATAAGGGTTAGGTAATGTTAAATGTCTATAAGGTACTAAAAAGTGTAGTTTTAACTCCCTAAATAAGAAAATTGGCATTTTCAAGCATTTTAAGCACTTATATGGCCTTGGTGGATTAGTTTTCAATTAGAAATAGTTTTTAAGGGTATCTTAATCTACCTAACTTAATTTACCATATTTTTACTGATTTTAAAGTATAAAAGATATTCCAAACACCTTTTCTCCTCTATCACTACCTTCATAAGCTCATAAAGGCAAAATTGAAGTGGATGGTATGGCCAAGAGAAAGAGAGTTAGGAGCTAAAATTTTGTTCATTGTTATGGGTCATAAAAATATTAAAATTAGTGTAATTGGTTTGAATAATGATGGCCTATTATTTATGAAAAATTTGTAAGATTGATTGTAGTTCACTATGGCCTATGCATCCAAGAGGGTTTTATTCTTTCACTTTTTTCTCTAAATCAGAAATTGATGGAGAGGAATTATTTTTAGGGTGGTTTTTATAGGTCTTTTATCTCATTTTAATGGTATTTTTATCAATTTAATCATATCAATGAATTACTATAACTTGAGGGAAGAAGGTCTTGGTATACAGGTTATTCCAATGAATCCTATTGTAAGTTTGGTTTTCTATTCATGATGGTCACTCTCATAGGTTTATAACACTCCATAACTCATGTAATATTCTTAAAATCCATGGAATTCATGTGTTTTGTTTGAAATGGATCTCTTTCTCCAAAATCTCTAAGTGACCTACTTCTTGAGAGACATGTACAGTATTTAGGTGATCTTTGTGGATCTAAACTTCATTTTGGTTTGAATATCAATAAGTAACATCATTTTACAGCTATGAAAGACACTTTTGAGCTACTAGGTTTTTGAATAAATATGAACATGATCCAAATTTACATATTGAGCAAGTTCATGAAGTGTCACAAGCACTTACAGGCCTATAAATCTATCAACATGTGTTCAGGGATCCAAATCCATGTTAAGAATGTATGAATAACATGGAGAGGTAAATTAATCCTCATTAAAACTCACAAATCTCATCAAAATCATGATTCACCATCAAGAGACTCCATAGTTCGTACACCCACATGATAGGTGTGAAAGAGTGAATAATGTTTGGCAACAAGTTTTCATGACTATTGAAAAAGAGCCATATGATACAAGATTATAAATTAAAATTAATACATTGAATATGGTTGAAAAATAATGGAGTTGCTTTCAAAATTGTGCTTGTAGTCATAAGCACCTATAAATATGTACAAGAGCTAGTATGAGTTGAAGATGAAATGCATGGTCTTGAGCTTTGCGATACATTCAAAAGTGTTAGGAATATGTGTATAAGGACTTGAAATTTTTAATGAGTTTGAGAACTCAAAAGATCTTGAAAGTGACTATGTGGACCTAAATAGTCCATATTGACCTATAGGACCTAAACCTGTAGGTCTCTATTTGGAACCTATACTGAGTCTATGACCTAATGAAGAGGTCAGAATGAGAAGACCATGATCCTAAAACACTAATGACACATGACACAATCCTTAAATAAGCTATTAGATCACTTTTAGGTGAAATATGATAGTGAGTTTCAATTGACAAGCTTCCTAAGAAGTCATCTACATGACCACACAGTACTGTACACTTGGTAAATAAGGACAAGTGGTGTGAGGTGTAGGTAGAGGTATTTGAAAAGGATTTGAAACCTAATGTTATATTTCAACTGACACATGGAACATTATAATATCATTGATCTTAGGGTAAAGTATCAAATTACAATGCATAGTCAAGTAGCCCTAAAAGGCCACCTACAGGCCTATTAGAGGGTTAGACTAATACCAAGTTTGGGAAAAATACATAAAAACATTGAATATATGTTGGAAACCCAAATTGAGGATATAGAATAGCTGGGACCAAAGGACTTCATTGATCCATTTTAAGTGTGGAGTGATAAAACCGAACACAATCAAGACCATGATCAACACTTATAGGCATATTAAAGGGTTAGTTCATTATAGGCTTAAGATAAGAGGGTAGATAAATGTTTGGATTTTATTTAAACCAATATTAGATAATTATTTTTGATTAATAACATTTAAGATGTATGTTGGTGAGTGGAGAGGGTTCTTTCCCAAAGCATACAGTCAACACCCTAAGAGAGACACATATAGGTGCTTGATAGACAGTTGGACCAAAAGATCAAACTTAGAGTATAGATGTGTTAAAAGATAATGGAAACCCATTAAAAACTTAAAACCAATATTCCTAAACATTTAAGGGGTTAGTAACACAAAGAAGAGGTATATAAATAAACAATACACAATCAAATATCCCTTAAAAATAAAGTAAGCACATGTACAGGTTACTAAAGAGATGGCTAATGCTAAACCTAAATGAGGATAATATATCATGTTGAGGAAGTGTTTTAATAAATTTTAAATATTAAAATTAAATCCAAAATGAATGTATGGTTATTGACATAAGAATGAGGTTCAAAACATCCAAAACAATCAGATTCTCTAGCAAGCACCTACAGGTGGCTTAGAGAGCAAACATACCTCAAGATTAAAGGGATGAAGATAAAGTTTTGAAAGGTACTTTGATCCTAATAAAATATTTAAAATACTTTCATGGATCAATGAGAGAGATTTATGTGGGATAAGAGGTCTTTAAATACCAAACATAGTCAAGTGACCTTTAAAGGTCATATATAGGCATACATAAGCATAAACTAGTCTTGGGCTTAAGTAGGGAGTATAGGTTTATATGGGAGACACTGAGGTATATATTAGTTATAATTAGGTCAAAAATTCATGTTAAAATCAAATTAATCAAGTTGAGAATGACTAAACAAGTTGATTTTACTCTTCATACTCAGTCATACCCAAATCCTATACACAATCATCACATATAGCCCAATCTTGAGAGAAATTGACATTTGAGGGCTCTAGATACCTGATCATGATATGAAAATTAGTTAAAATTGTCATCATGACTTGAATAGGACATACATGTTATCCTTTAGGTCAAACAAATAGTGGAAGTACTCATTATTTTGTCTCAGACCTTACCCACTCCTTGGGCAAGGGACAATCATGAAGGTTAGGGGTCCACTTGAGCTCCAATGGCATGAAACAAGTTATGATACCTCATTAAAGGACCTTTAGGACATAAATAATCACATTATATGCTTAAATACACTTCCCAAGTTGTAACACACTCATGTTTACATTTAAAATCCCTTGACGGATAGTAAGAACAATGTAGGTCTTAAACCCCAAATAACATGATCAATGTACCAAAATGGTATATATGGTAAATAAACACTTAAAAATAATTTATAATCATGTATATGTTTTTTACGTATCTTTATAATCTTCTCATAGCAATGGTAATGAGTTTTAAAACCTAGAACTCAAAGTAGAGCTCTCTCTAAGCCCAAGAATGCTAAGCAAGACATTCAAAGAGCAAATTTAGATGCTCATACCATTTTCAAAACTTTGAATTGGAGTATAATCTTTTTTTAATATTTTAAGGGTTTTACTAAGAAGGTTTTACAAGTGATAAGAGGTCATTTAATGATCTATTCTTTATGAACAATTATTAAAACCCCAAATAGGTCCAAAACCTCTCTTAAACCCTAATAGTGACCAGTCATGGTAAAAAGAGCTAAATTACACATAAAATTACACCTTTTGATCATAAAAACACTTTTATGTTGTTTATTCTCCAAGGATGTTCTGATTATGTACTTCATTTGTACAAACTACTATATGGACTACCTAAATTGCCCTATTTTTGAAATTTTTATGTTTTGTAGGTGTTTTAAGAAGGGAAGAGATTCTAAATCATGGGATTTGTTAATTTTGGGCTTATAATATATATTAAAGTACAAAAAATTACACAATATTATCTATAAATGATTAAATTAGGCCCATTTTTCAAGGCAATCTCAAATAGGCTCAAAATGAGACTTGGTAGTAAGGCCATTTCTTGGTTTGCATATCTCCATAGGGTCTAAAGACCCTAAAATTGGAATAATTTTTTTTTATGGACTATTTAAATTTAATCACATGATTTTGGGTGATTTCACACATGTGGAATAAGTCAGGATTAAGAAATAGGGTCCAAAGCAAGGAGGCCTAATTGAAGCCTATTTCAAGAGAGATAAAGGTAGAAATATGAGTTTACACTCAGAGATTGAAGATGAAATTTTAAATGGATTTATAATACCATAAAGGTTCCTATAATATTCCATGATTTTTATAAAATCATCCATACAACTCCCACACAAGGATATTTATAGTAAAAAAGGCTATAAGGAAATTAGGGCACATGAAGACTTAGGAGCAAAATGAGTTCTTGGGAGTTCGTCCAAGAACCAAAATAGTTTTTTTAGACTTGGTAACATATTTAAAGACCATTCATATTTTTTTTTGAGTTTTATAATATTCACTTGAGTTTTAGGCCACTTGGACCAATCTAGGTATGGGAAATAGAAAGTTACAAGACACTTATACTTATAATTGATGGAGTGGTAGGTCAGAGGAGTTTCCTAAGGAGTGGAAGATGTTTAATGAGTTGTTTTATATCATTTTAATTTTAATTAATGTTTATAGTTCCCATTCATCACTCCTTTAATACAAGAACGGTAGTTTATAAGATGTTAGTCAAGGTGTAAATTGATATTTCATAATACATCTTTAACATGTTGTGGAATTTCTATTTGGTGTATCACCTCTAATTTTTTTGGTTAGATAATTACTCTTCTTTCATTTTTCCTTGTCAAATCAAGTGGTGTCATATTAGTCTAGGTGTTTTATTTTGGGAGCTAGCCTAAAATCTAGAGGTTTGACTCACTTAGAGGTCACCCACAACCTAGAGTCAATACCATTGCATAACTCAAGTTGAGAGGGATTGAATCACCCTCTCATATGGTGAAATTTTCAGCTATAATAGTTTTGTCACACATAGTGGGACTAAAAATACAAGATGTCATCTAATATAGATGCTGGTCTTGGCATTATTGTAGTAGTAACAAAATTCTTCATGCAGCATTTGAGGACTCCAAAAGGTTTCGAACTCCAAGTTATTAACTAGTAATCATAATTTCATGCCAAAGGTGACCAAAATATCATAATCAAAAGGTATCCCCTTTGAATTTTTTGTTTTACCTTTATATTCATATAAGAGAAAGATATTTCTTAACACTCTCCCATACACTAAGTCACCTAGAAGGAGGCTCTTTATTCTAGATTATCCAAGCTCTCCTAAGGTTAATAACATGGCTATAAATATACCATTTGTTGCCTTCAATGGTGATTATCCTTTGAAACTTCAACAATATGATGATATTCCAATGGAAACCTTCAAAAGTGTGCCTTATTTCAATGGAGAGACTTCTCTTACCCCCATTGAACATATTAGAAACATGGCCAACTTTTGAAATATTCACAACATCACACAAGAGAATGTATAAATAAGGTTATTGGAAATCAGTTTTAAAGTAAAATATTTGGAATGGTATAAGACATTAGGCCACAATTTAATTGACTCATGGGATGACTTGGGAGATAAATTGAGAAAGAGGTTTGAAGACAAAAGTGACCATTTGTCCTTGGCTGAGAAATTGACCACCATAAAGAGAGCCCCTAATGAATCCATGAAATATTTCAATTATAGGTTTAAAAAAGCATGGGATAAAATCCCAATCCTAGTAAGACCCACCCCATAATATGTTTTTCTCTATTATCTCAAGGCCTTAAATAGTGATATTGGTGTTATGATTCAATTAATGGGTGGGAATACTCTACCAAATGCATATGGAATTACCATACTAGATGATAAAAACTTTTTACAAGTTGGAAAACTTGTTCCTAGACCTCCCATGTCTTTGTTTCCTTATGTGAAAGCTCTCATACCCACCATTACTCCTATCCCCACACCCAAGCACAAATAATCTGCCCCTAGTCAAACAAGCAAGCAAAAAAAAGATGTGATTAAGACTCTTAGAGAATAAATACAAGCTATTAAGAGGTAAAAATGACAATACCAATGGAGGTCTTATCAAGGTCCTTTCTAGCCCTACCAATCTTATCAAGTTCCTACAGAAACTTTTCAATGTCAATATTAAGCACAAGGGAAACTAACTTAAGTAAAGCACATATTAATAGACAAAATTAGAATTTTCCTTATACTTATAAGGAATTTATACCTATTAAAAATAATATTGTATAAGATAATGCAGAGAAATGTTCATAACAACAACCTCATGACCATTCTAATTATGCAAATGAAGCATTCAATCAAGCCTATATGGCTCAATGGGTAATAGTGCCTTCCATGTCTCAAGAAGAGATTCCCAATGGAGGAGAGACAAATGAAGGGGATACTCAATCAAATGGTGTCATGATGAACTATAATCAAGAGGAGTCCTATGATGTCAACTACCAAGGAAATTTCAATGTTGATCTAAGTTTCATAGATACAAATATAAGGTCAAAGAAGAGAGTGGTTAAATAATTTGAACGGATAAGTAGTGGTCCAAATGTAATATATCAAGCATAAAAAGGATTAGGTATACAAAATTCAGCCTATATGAATCAAATAAATCAAAAAATATAGAATATTAAAGCTTCTTCTATACTTTCTCCTATATATCAAGTGACACAAACTAGTGGTAGTGTTTTAGTTCCTAAATTTGGTATCTCTCCTATGACTATTGTGAAACAAATTAAGAAGGTTCATGTAATAATTCCAATGTGGGAAAAACTATCCATACCTGGTCAAATAATCTTGCTCCAAAATTAGCTCTCCAAGCTCATTGCATCATCTAGGTAACCTAGTGAAAGAGAGGCAATTTTGACCAATAAAATGAAGACAAAGGATGGGCAACCAATTAATATTAAAATAAAAGATAAACCTATTCCATTATACCTCTTTTTTATCGTTAGAGATGTATTTTTTCATAATTTTATAATTGATAGTGGAGCAAGTAGCTCATTCATGCCAAAGTAAGTAGTGGATAAGCTAAAATTGAAGTATGAACCAAATTAAAAGGGAATACTATAACTTGATGGATTAGCTACCAAAATAGTTGGCATGATCAAAGGTTTGAAATTGACTCTTCATTATTGTCCTACTTTATTTATCTCCCAATATGTAGTTGTTGTTTATGTGTCACCTCACTTTACTCTTTGTTTGTCAAGAGACTTCACTACCAAGATTGGGTGTACTTAACTTCATAGTGGTCTTCTATTACATTTAGGACTAGATATGGTGATAAAGTGACTATCAAATCTAAACATTTAACAAAGTTTCATATGGATCCTTTTGAAAGAAATTCATCTAATAAGAATTTCACTATTATTGATGAGGGAAATTAAGCTAATAATCAAGAACCAACTATACCTTTATATGGCATACCTATTATTTTTATAGATGAGTAGGGGGCATAAAATCATGAGTTTGATCTGTGTAAATGAGCTAAATAATCTTATATTGGGGTTTATTATTTACAAACATACCTTCTCTTTTCAAGCCTAGTGATGATGGTGATGTTTTGTGGTATATGTTCTTTGATGGCTCAAGGAGTAAGAATGGTGTAGGTGTTGGTATGATGCTTATTTATCCATAAAATGAAAGGTGATATTCAAATATTAGGTTCCAATTAATTTTTTATTATAATGTAACAAAATATGAGTCTCCCATCTATGGGATTCAATGGGTAAATAAGAGAGGTATCAATAAAGTTCAAGCCATTGGAGATAGTGAACTAGTTGTGCATCAAGTTAGAGTGCATCAAAAAACACCTTGATAAAGTCTTATAAGCATAGAATATGATACATTATTGAATATGTTGAAGCCTTTGACATCAAATTAGTCCTTAGGGAAGTAAATCGACATAGTGATAGGCTGGATTTAGTTAGAACACAATTTGATTTTCCAAATGATGTCAAGAGTCCAAAATTATAGTCACACATCATGGTAGTTGTAAGGCTTTCCATACCAGATAATGATGTAAAGTGACAAGTATTTGAAAGTGACAAACAAATATCATGTTTCTTACAGCATGAAGCTAAGTTATATTCCAAAAATCAAGCCAAGTTGCAACATCAGTATGGGGAAAAAATTGTAGAAATAAGATCTAACAATTTACCTAAAGGGTTGGTGACTCATAAAACTATATTCAATGAAAGTGATCAAATGAGGAAAGATAAAGTAAGCATATCCAAAAAGGAAGAACATAATTAGAGAGTATACATATTTAAAGATAAGTTACTCAAGCTTGGGAAGGTATGTACACAAGAAGAAAATGTAACATTCATTGAGTTATGTAGAGAATTTATAGATATCTTTACTTGGGAGTATAGTGACCTCAAAGGTTTTGATCCTTCATTATCACAACACACTATAGAACTTGATTCAAATGCTAAACTTTAGAGTCAAATACAAATACTAGTCAGTACTAAGGTGGATATACTCATAAGAAAGGAGCTCACCAAGTTTATCGAGTCAAAGATTATCTTTCCTATCAAACATTCTTGAAAGGTTGCCAATCTTTTACTAATAAGAAAGAAGAGTGTTGAAATTAGGGTGTGTTTAGACTTTAGAAACTTGAATAGAGTCTCATTGAAGGACAAATATCCTCTACCTTCAATGGAATAAATACTTCAAGTGGTTTCTAACTCTCAGTATTTCTCACTCTTATATGGATATTTGGGGTGTAACCAAGTGTTGTTCAAAGAGGAAGATCAATACAAGATAGCCTTAACTACAAAATGCAGGACATATGCCTACAATAGAATGTTTAGATATCTAATATAGGGCCATGGACATGGCAATCCAAGGTTTGATAAATGATATAGTGTTGATATACCTTCATGACATAACAGTTCTCTCCAAGAATGAAAGTGATCATTTGAAACATATAAGGCATATTTTTAAAAGGTGTAGACAATATAGGGTGTCTCTCAACCCTAAAAATTTCATGTTTACTATTCATGAAGGTAAGTTACTTGGAAACATTATTTCTAAGGATGTAATTGTCATTGATCCTAAAAGGGTTGAAGCCATTCTAGCCTTGTCACTTCCTAAGAATAAGGAAGCTTTGAAAAGTTTTCTTGGTTAGATTAACTTTGTAAGAAGATTCATACCTAGATTTGTCATTCTTGTGAAGACAATAACAATCATGTTGAATAAATACCAAGCTTTCTAATGGACCAAACTAGGTAAGACCAATTTTGAGCCTATTAAACAAGTAATTGCTCAAGAACCTACAATAATCAATCCTAATTTCTCTAAGTATTTATCCTTGTATGCTTTTGATAATACCGATACAATCTCTTTAATGTTGATGCAAAAAAGTGATTGACTTGAGCAGCCCATAGCCTTTTTTATTTAAGGACTTGAAGACTATGAATAAAGGTATACCTATGTTGAGAAAAAAGTGATGGATATAATAATAAGTCTCAATAAATTTAGACATATGGTGTCCAATAACAATATTCATGTAATATCCCTTCGAATATCAAAACAAAGCTCTGAATTGCTTATCTGAATTTCTGCAAAATATCTTCAAATAGATAAATAAATCACAGTATAAACTCTTATTTATTTGCTCATAAGCTTACAATAGAGATCCTCTGTCAAGTATACAAAGAATATTGAAAAGTACAGCCTGAATAGCCTGAATATTCTGCAAATTGGGAAAGAATTCTGAATCTGGTTCGTCTCGGCTTGCCATGTAAAAAACACAGTCGCTGACATCAGTTATACTACCGTCGTCGGTCGATCTGTAGTCATTATCTTGCTGATGTCGGCTGTATGTCAACCGATGCTGATCTCTGTAATATTTGTTCACCGATGTCGGTACCTGAGCTTTCTGTTGATGCGTACGGATTTTCACGGATCTTTACGGAATTTGTATGGCCGCTGATATAGCACAACCTGTATGCTTGATCCTGATCTATAGAATTATGGGCTAATACAAAAGATCTATATCTAGATAATTCTTGAATCAAAACCCAAAAATAATGAAAATACCTGTAAACCCTTGTGATAGCTTCTGAGTGAAGTTATCTCTCAAATACCTGTAATACTATGATAACTTCTGGTTAAAGTTATCTCTCAATTTGGCAATAGATCGGCTGATCTTTCACAACCTCTGAATCACACACAATGAAGAGTTGACGTTCTTCAATGCAATTGGAATCCTGGAACCCTTGTCTTAGTCTTCACAAAATAATTTCTTAACAAGAATCAATATCAATAATAGTCATGAATACAAACTCTCTCCCATGAGAGATCCTTATACCCTTCCAAAAGTGTGCTTGCTAAAATTAGATTCCCTTAAATTAGAACTGGGGCTTCTTAAATTAGAATTGGGGCTTCTTAAATTAGAACTAGGGTCTTAAAATTAGACCAATTCTTAAATTAGAATTAGGATCCTAAAATTAGACCCAATAATTAATAATTAATAATTAATTAAAATTGGACCAAATAATTAATATTTGATTAAATCAATCAAATATTAATATCTCCCTTAATTCATGTCCGAAAGAGCCCAAATGAAAGCCAAGCCCAGCTCCATCAAGACCCTCTATCCATCTCATCAGCCTACGAGGGTCGCATAATAGGCTAATCATCTACTCTGCACATGTCAACTAAAAAGGGGACATGACAATCCGCCCCTCCTAAAATTGCTTGCCCTCAAGCAATCGCTGAATGATAGACCAATCAATCCACCTGGATCCCAAATGAAGTCTCGATCTACAGTGCTATCAACCAACACAAACTCCAGGCTCTGTCCATCACCACTCTCATCCAATGGCATCACATCACCTCTGTCTCTTGTATGCATATCGTCATCAACATGTGACCCACATGTAAAAGAAAGCTGAGACTCTACCACATGTGCTAACTCTTAAACTGAACTCGCCTCAAGACAAAGCTCATCCTCATATCTCTCCTGTGTTGGTGCCAATGTGCACTCATCATCGCACTCTATCATGTCATGTAGTATAGGCATCTCCATCCGATGAAAAAACATATGTTTGAAGCTGCTGCCCCGTATTGTCTTAAGAATATGTGTTTTCCCATCAACCTCAAAATGAACCTCCATATCTTTGAGATGAAGAGTAATTTCCTCAAATGAATGAAGCCACTTCATACCCAAGACTAATTCTATGTCCCCCATGTTCACTACAAAATAATTAGCCTTGAACTCATAGTTGTTCAAGCGCAATGGGAGGTATCTAATCATACGCTCACACCTAAGAGTGTGACCATTGGCTACCTTAACTCTACTGCCCTCAAAATCTTTGGTAGTGAGTCCATGCTTCACCACAAATCTAGCATCTATGAAATTATGTGTGGCTTCTGTATCAAGAAGGGTGGTGACCTTCTGCCCTGCCAAAACTCCACAGAGTCTGAATGACTCATCCGACTGAATGCTGGATAGGCGTGCCTCCTGTATATGAAGCTCTAAATCTACCTCTGCCTTAGGCTCTAAAGCCTCTACCTCCTCAGAACTATCTTGTTGTTTGGAATCTTTTGATTCCACATCCTCATAATATGCCCACATCACACGATTTGCTTTGCCCTTAGGCCTCAAAGGGCAATCGTGATGGATATCATATGGACCTTTGCAGTAGAAGCAAAGCTTCTTCCTGCGTAGATCATTAAGCACCTCACGATCTAAAGGTGGTGCTGCTGGATTGGCTTTTGAATCCTTTTTAACCCCAGATTTATCTATGTTAAAATCCGATCTCTCTGTATCCCCATTGGAGTGCTTATGGTCTCTAGATGAAGAAGTACCTCTGGAGTTAGATCTACTTGATGGGGCTGCCATCTCCATACTGCACGCCTTCTTCATAGCTTCCTGTAATGAAGGAGGATCAAAGCCTTTGATCCAACCTCTCAATGGTTCTGTCAATCCCTCCATGAAGAGTACTACTAGTCGCCTCTCTGAAATGTCAAGAACCATGACTGATAACTTTTGGAAGTCACCAATGTATGACTCTAGACTACCGCTTTGGTGCAACTGTGCCAACTCTCGAAAATAGGACTCTAGATCCCTCCTATCAAAATGCTCTACCAGCCTATCCACAAACTCCTGATAAGAAGTGATCTGATCATGATGGAGTGTCACCATCCTGTGGTGCCACCAATTGTGAGCTACTCCCTCAAGATGTAGTGTCACATATCTGATAGCATCTTCCTCGGCTATTAGACGTAATGTGAGAAAGGTGTCCAACTTACTAACCCAGGCCTGCGCTGTGACCTTACCACTACCGTTGAACATAGCGAGTGTGAGCCTGCTCGTAGCATGCTTAAGATCATTGGTTTGATGTCTAGGTCTCCTGTCCTGTCTAGCCAATCTGTAGTGCTCTCTCCTCAGATTAACAAAATGATCAAAGGTCATCCTCTCGTGAACATGGGGAGGTAATAAATTCCACTCATCATCTGTAGCCAAGTAAACATCTGCAAATGAGGAATCTCCTGCCTCCTCCTCTGCTGGAACTTCTGGTTCCTCTCGAACAAACGTAGGATGTGTAGGTCTATCTACTATTCTAGAGTGGCCCTGCTGGGGTCTCTAATTAACCGTAACATCTCTGTTATCACCTTGGTTCCCATTCTATCTATCATGTGGGTTCATCCTCCTTATCATAGTAGTTAGTGCCTGTAGCACTTGTGTCATCTCACAGTAGGATTCTCTGGTACTCGGATCATCATTATGTCAGTGGGCCCTGGGTGGGCTACCCTCTCGTCTGTCACTCATGATAATCGGCTGTTGTTCTAATAACTGGGTACCTTCAAGCAAAGCTCTACTGTGTGTGTAATACCCGTGTGGTCCCAACTCTTGTGGCTGCATAAGATTTTCAAACCCTCAGGATGGCAGGATTTAGCTCTGATACCACTGTAATATCCCTTCGAATATCAAAACAAAGCTCTGAATTGCTTATCTAAATTTCTGCAAAATATCTTCAAATAGATAAATAAATCATAGTATAAACTCTTATTTATTTTCTCATAAGCTTACAATAGAGATCCTCTGTCAAGTATACAAAGAATATTGAAAAGTACGGCCTGAATAGCCTGAATATTCTGCAAATTGGGAAAGAATTCTGAATCTGGTTCATCTCGGCCTACCGTGTAAAAAACACAGTCGCCGACGTCGGTTATACTACCGTCGTCAGTCGATTTGTAGTCGTTATCTCATCGATGTCGGCTGTATGTCGACCGATGCCGGTCTCTGTAAGTATCTATTCGCCGATGTTGGTACTTGAGCTTTCTGTTGATGCGTATGGATTTTCATGAATCTGTACGGAATTCGTACGGCCGCTGATATAGCACAACCTGTATGCTTGATCCTGATCTATAGAATTATGGGCTAATACAAAAGATCTATATCTGGATAATTCTTGAATCAAAACCCAAAAATAATGAAAATACCTGTAAACCCTTGTGATAGCTTTTGAGTGAAGTTATCTCTCAAATACCTATAATACTATGATAACTTCTGGTTGAAGTTATCTCTCAATTTGGCAATAGATTGGCTGATCTTTCACAACCTCTGAATCGCACACAATGAAGAGTTGACGTTCTTCAATGCAATTGGAATCCTGGAACCCTTGGCTCAGTCTTCACAGAAGAATTTCTTAACAAGAATCAATATCAATAATAGTCATGAATACAAACTCTCTCCCATGAGAGATCCTTATACCCTTCCAAAAGTGTGCTTGCTAAAATTAGATTCCCTTAAATTAGACTTAGGGCTTCTTAAATTAGAACTGGGGCTTCTTAAATTAGAACTAGGGTCTTAAAATTAGACCAATTCTTAAATTAGAATTAGGATCCTAAAATTAGACCCAATAATTAATAATTAATAATTAATAATTAATTAAAATTGGACCAAATAATTAATATTTGATTAAATCAATCAAATATTAATATCTCCCTTAATTCATGTCCGAAAGATCCCAAATGAAAGCCAAGCCTAGCTCCATCAAGACCCTCTATCCATCTCATTAGCCTATGAGGGTCGCATAATAGGCTAATCATCTACTCTGCACATGTCAACTAAAAAGGGGACATGACAATTCATGTGATGGTTTCTCACCCAAGGATAAGAGACTTCCTCTTAAACAAATATTTGAATGAAAAGAGAGCTAGGTGGATAACCAAAGTGATGGAATGTAATGTCCCCAAATTTTTGTTAAAATGGTTTAATTAATTTAATTAATTTAAGTTGTCCAAAAATTAAGATTTCTTCAAAAGGATAAATTTAATTAATTAATTTAATTATTATGGAAATAAATAAAATAACATATTAAATAAAGTTGAATTCTTCTAGAAGTTTCCTGGGAGCCTTTAAAATAAGTTGAGGGCAAAGCATTTGGAATATCTTTTGTTGCTAAAATATTCTGAGTATTGTGAAGCTTGAATCTATGATTCAGCTAAAATATCTGAGGACACAAACCTTCAATAGATTGGAGAAGAGTTAGATGAAAACCCAACGCTTTTCAGGGGTGGATTTGTGACAGAATTCAGATTGTGCTTATTGATCAAATATGGGGCTTCAGAGGTCATTCACTGGGTATATCAGGTGTTCAGCATATGCAGAGGTTTCTAGGTATTTATTCATTAGATTTGATTTAAGATTTATATATATATATATATATATCTTTAGATCAGGGGCTGTACGAAATCTACAAGATCGGTACCAGGCTGTACCAGTGGATTCAAAAAAGGGAAGAAGGGCACAATTCACAGTTGTAGGATGTAGGGTATTACAGAGGCTGACATCGGCAGATCAGTGGACTGACAGTGGCAGGAAGATCGACATCAGCCGATCAGTGACTGACATCGGCAGGCAGATAGTCACAGGTAGTCAGAGATCAGACATAGGCAATTGATGACGGCAATTTATCGACCGATGTCGGCAAAATAATTGATGTCAGCGACTGTGTTTTGACATAGCTTCCAGATCTACGCATATTTATAGGTTCTTAGGTCTTTGGGCTTCTTCATACTTTCTTTAGTATTGCTATGTATTGCAATTTTTGATTATTCACTGTTGAAGCAAATTTGGGCAATATAATTTTGTATCAGCATACTCTAAAGGCAAGTAATCAGATTTATATCTTTGTCTTGTAAGAACCTATATATTTTGTGTCTCCAAATTTAGTTTGGGATCTTTCAGTGGTATCAGAGCCATGCATCCTGCTAGCCTATAGGGGTAAATATATTTTATTTCTATGCATCCGAGAAGATTTGATATAACCCATAGATATTTTACACGTAGTAGAGCTCAGTACGAGTGAGAGTTGGGTTTAGGATAGGAACCTATCATGGCTGAAGAATAGGGGAATGCCCATAGAAATCAAGATGAGGTAGAAAGAGAGATGATGAGGACCCTCATCACTACTCAACCCATAATTTTTCAGGCTTTAGACCGATTACAGGATACCATGGATCATTTAGAGGTGGATAGACATAGAGGTAGGAGGAATAGATCAGTTTCAGTGACAGGTAGTCATCATACCCATCAGTCCAGTCAACATAGTCACCATTCCCATTCTTCAGTGGGGAGCTCCCGTCATTCCTCTAGGCAAAATCATCATCATACACCTACTCCAAAGAGATCATTATTGCCTTAGTTTGTACTGTGTGAACAAACAACACATGTGGAGCCACCAGAGATTGGATTCTAGGAGTCTGTTTTGGCAGCCACAGCAGAGTGGAGAGCTTTACCCCCAGAGGTTAGGGAGGTTTTTCCTTTTCCCCAATATTGTGTGCAGCATAGAGACACAACTAGATTCAAGGGAGATCATGGTAATAAACCACCATAGTAGCAGCATAATCATGACCTCAATAGAGCTACGAGGAAGATTAAATTGGCTCCATATAATGGCTCTGGAGACACTAGTGCAAGAGCTTGGGTCCACAAGTTGGACATATATCTTTCTTTGAGGCCCATGCCTGAGCGTGAGGCCATTCAATTTGCAGTGTTGCATTTAGAGGGGATTGCATATGATTGGTGGCACCATGGATTGGTCACCCAAGATCACTCTTTAGTTCACTCCTATGCTGAGTTCACTGAGCAACTCATTGCACAGTTTGACCGTAAGGATACAGAACTTTACTACAGGGAGTTGGCTCATCTTAGACAGAGTGGTCACGTAAAAGCTTATATTAATGAGTTTCAACGTATTGCAGTTATGGTACCTGATATGCCTTAGAGATAGAGTGTGATGTTATTTATTGAAGGATTACAGGATAGACTTAAGGGACTGGTATGTGCTTTCCAACCAGCCACTCTTAAGGATGCCATCGATGTGACATTGAGACTGGATACTATTCCCACTTCTTATCAGGGTGATAAGAAAATAGCCACAGACTCTCAGCCTATACAGAAGGCCAACACACCACAAAATAAAGAAGGGTCATCCTCTATAAATCCTTGGATGAATCAAGAGACTAGGAATGACTTGAGGAGGAAAAAGTTATGTTTTTCCTACAAAGATCCATGGGAACCGGGACACTATTGCATGGGTAAGGGAAAGGTTCATTTGATTGAGGTAACTTCTGAGTGTGGAGATGAGGAGGTTCTTGATACTGATATTAAGGATAATGTGGAGCAGGTTCAGACACAGTTGGAGCTAGACACCCCAGAGCCTTTGGCGTCAACCAAAGTAATTATGTCTACCCTCTCTAGTTATCCTAACTTTCATGCCTTTTGGTTGAAAGGTACACTTAAGTGCAAGTGGGTCATGAGCTTGGTAGATACAGGTGCTACACATAACTTCATTGACCAAAAGTTAGTGGGAAGGCATGGATTATAGTATGAGAGGTTTGGTGGTTTTGGAGTAAAGGTGGCAGATGGTGTAGTTTTGGGTTGCACCAAACAGATTTCACAGCTTAGCATTCAGATGGGGGATTACACTCTGACCGATGATTTTTATGTGTTTCCTTTAGAGGATTATGATGTGGTCTTGGGCATGTAGTGGTTACAAGGTATTGGGCGTTACATTATTGATCACCACCGTATGCAGTTAGAATTCCTTTCTAGGGGAAAGAAGATTATCTTGAAGGCAACACTAGATGGAGGACCTAAGGAGGTGTCATCTCGTAGGATGGAGTCTCAGTTGATAGGTGATGAGGTAAATAATTATATTTATTGCATGCCATTTTCCCTTCTAATTCTGAGTCAGCATCCTTATGGAGATTGGGAGAGTTTGATAATCAGAGTAGCGCAGTGGCCTTTTGCAAAGTCTAAGGTATGTGATGGTGAATTTGTTAATTACATATTGAGAATTATCACACTAATCTCTAGGAGAAATAAGGAGAATGTATTCACAGATATTTTGTAGCATAGTGTTTTAGATAGTAGAGTTTGTAGCTTTCTAAGAATGATATGGGATCCTGGAAGTTGGTGTTGGGTATCAGGAGTGAATTGCTTGAGGACAAGCAATCTCTAGGAAGGGAGGACTATAATGTCCCCAAATTTTTGTTAAAATGGTTTAATTAATTTAAGTTGTCCAAAAATTAAGATTTATTCAAAAGGATAACTTTAATTAATTAATTTAATTATTATGGAAATAAATAAAATAACATATTAAATAAAGTTGACTTCTTCTAGAAATTTCCTGGGAGCCTTTAAAATAAGTTGAGGGCAAAGCATTTGGAATATCTTTTATTGCTAAAATATTCTGAGTATTGTGAAGCTTGAATCTGTGATTCAGCTAAAATCTCTGAGGACGCAAACCTTCAGTAGATTGGAAAAGATTTGGATGAAAACCCAGCACCTTTTAGGGGTGGATTCATGATAGAATTTAGATTGTGCTTATTGATCAGATCTTGGGCTTCAGAGGTCATTCACTGGGTATATCAGGTGTTCAGCATATGCAGAGGTTTCTATGTATTTATTCATTAGATTTGATTTAAGATTTATATATATATATATATATATATATATATATATATATATATATATATATATCTTTAGATCAGGGGCTACATGGAATCTACACAGATTGGTACCAGGCTGTACCAGTAGATTCAAAAAAGGGAAGAAGGGCACAGTTCACAGTTGCAGGCCACAGGGTATTACAGAGGCTGACATTGGCAGATTAGTGGACTGACAGTGGCAGGAAGACCAACATCAGCAAGCAGACAGTCACAGGTAGTTAGAGATCAGACACAGGCAATCGACGATGATAGTGTATCAACCGACATCGGCAAAATAACCGACGTCGGTGACTGTGTTTTGACATAGCTTCTAGATCTACACATATTTCCACGTTCTTGGGTCTTTGGGCTTCTTCATACTTTCTTTAGTATTGCTATGTACTGCAATTTTTGATTATTCACTGTTGAAGCAAATCTGGGCAATATAATTTTGTATCAGCATACTCTAAAGGCAAATAATCAGATTTATATCTTTGTCTTATAAGAACCTATATATTTTGTGTCTCGAAATTTAGTTTAGGATCTTTCATGGAATATGATTTTGAGATTAAGGACACCAAGCTTATAATAGGAAGAGGGATGTGTGAAAACCTAGAATTAGACTTAAAGAAAGAATAAGAAGTGGTTTTGGCATTGCAAGAATATCCTAGTATAGCTACAACTTCATCTCCTCCAGGTTGGACATAAGAAATGGTGAGATTCCTTCATACAAGTTAGTATCCTAGAGGTTTAGATCAACCAAAAAGGAGATAATTGAGATTGAAATAAATAACTTATGTCCTTGTGTATGGAGTCTTATTTAGGAATGATATTAATGTGGTAGTACTTCATTGTGTTGAGAAAAATTAGGTTAACAAACTTCTTGAAAAATTCCATGATGGACCAGTAGGAGGTCACTTTGCACCTAAAAAAATAGCTGTAAAACTATTGAGGGATGGTTACTATTAGCCTAACCTATTCACAGATACATATGTTTAGGTTAGAAGGTGTTAAAGTTGTGAAAATTTTGAAGGAAAACAAATACTTTCAACCCTTCATATTCATCTAATTTAGGTTGAACAACCATTCATGTAATGGGGGCTTGATTTCATTGGAATGATTAATCCTCCATCTAGTGGTGGTCAAAAATGGGTCCTTACAGCCGTAAACTATTTTAGAAGGTTAGTAATGGTAGTGGATCTCAATGAGGCTAATGAAATTTTAGTTATTGGCTTCCATGAGATCATAGTAACAAGGTTTGGAGTTCCTATAACTTTAATTTCTGATAATGCCATGGCTTTTACTGGAGTGAGAACAATGAATGGGATCTATAACATAGAATCTATTTGAGTACCTATTCAAATTGTGAATATAAATATATATTATAATCAAATATTTTAGCATACTAAGTTGAAGATAAACCTTTGGGATGATAGGTTCACTCTTATGGTTGACATTGACAATTCTCCTTATATGCTTGTCTATGAGAGAGAATATAGGTTAGCTATTTCACTTGAGTTACTAGAGCTTGAATTATTACATAGATTGAGAAGATGGAGAGTAATCCTATGTAAATAGGATGGGTAGAAATGATGGCCCTAGAGGAGACAAAAAATCAAGCTATGTTCACCTTAGAAATCCACCAAGCACAAGTGAAGAGGAACTTTGACAAGAGAGTCATATCAAGAATATATCAAGAAGGATATCTTGTCTTAAAGTGGGATATTGATAGAGCCCAAACATGGTAAGAATACCAAGCTTGATACATTGTGGAATGGACCTTATGTCATCATTGCTTACAAGGAGTACAATTCCTTTTAATCGACAAGACTCAATGGATAAGAATTGAGTATCCCAATCAATGGGATACACTTGAATCCATATTATTGAGTTCAGTTCTATATTTGTACATATTAAAGTAGGTTTTGAGTTCCCTAAGTGCTTCATGCACATGTGTTTATTTTATTTTCCTTGTGTGTTTCATTCCTCCATGTGTATCTACACACATGTTTGGTGTGGTGTTTGTATTTTTATCATCCAATTTTAGTTTGTTTCCAAGGTAGGTGTCAAGTTGTACTTTAGATTGATCACATTGCCCAATGGAAGGATAGAGGCCACTAATCTATTAGCATTACAGGTAGGTTACCCCTGTGAATCACCAACTTATTAACCCCAAGTGAAAATAGGTTGACCCCTCTATACTTAAACTTTCATAGGGTGGTCATATGATTTTTTCATAGTTTATAATATTCCTAGAGTGTCTTATATAGTCATGTTTTCTCTTCCTTAACCTTGTCCAAGTTTTGGTCTTATGAAACTTATCTAGTCCAAGAGGTCAATCATAAGGTATTATTATGTCAAAATTGATCAAATCTTTAATATAGTTAAAATTTATTACAAAAGGTTATTTGAATGTCACTAATGTCAAACTATCATGATTTAACCTTTATTTAACTTACAAATGCAAAAAATGTAAATTTGGCCACCTTTTGGCCCATATAGAGGAATGGGATGTTAAAATTCAATAATATAAAATTTAAAAGGGATTAAAACTGACCATAGTGTCATAGAGAGGTTAGATAATGTTCAATGTCAGTTAGGTACTAAAAAAAATGCAGTTTTAACTCCCCAAGTAGGAAAAATGGCATTTTAAAGCACTTTTGGGCACTTGTATAGCCTTAGAAGATCATTTATCAGTTTTAAATAGTTTGAAAGTGTCTATTTGTATCCCTAACATTAGTTGAAATGTTTTAACCAAGTTTCAAGTTGAACAGATACTCTATACACCTTTTTTCCTCCATCATTGCCTTCATAAGCTCAAAAAGGCAAAATTGAAATGGATGGTATGGCCAAGAGAGAGAGAGATTTAGGAGATGAAAATTAGAAAATTATTAGGAGTCATAACAATATTAAAATTATTTTCATTTGTTTTCATTATTATTTCCTATTATTTTTTAATAATCACTAAGAGTGGCTGCAGGTCACTATGGCTTATGCATCTGAGAGGGGTCTATTCTTCCACCTTTTTATTTAAATAAAAAATATATGAAGAGGAATTATTTTATTGTGGTTTTTAGAGTTTTTTAATCTCATTTTAATGGTGTTTTGATTAGTTGAATCATCTCTATGAAGTACTTTCACTTGAGGGAAGAAGGTCTTGGAATACAGGTTATTCCAATCAATCCCACTATAAGTTTGGTTTTATCTTCATGATGGTCACTCTCATAGGTTTATGAAACTCCATAAATCATGGAATATTATTAAAATCCATGGAATTCATGTTTTTTTTTGAAATGTCTCTCTTTCTCCATAATCTCTAAGTGACCTTCTTCTTGAGAGACTTGTATAGTATTTGGGTAATCTTTTTAGGTCTAAACTTCATTTTAATTTGAATATAAATAATTAACATCATTATCCATCCAATAGATGCAATTTTGAGATTATTTTTTGTTTAATAATGGGGAACATGATCCAAATTTTCATCATGAATAAATTCATGAAGTGTTTCAAACACTTACATGACTACAAATCTATCAACATGTGTTTAGGGATCTAAATCCATGTTAAGAATTTTTGGATAACATGGAGAGGTAAGTGAAACCTCATTAAAACTCACAAATATCATCAAAATCATGATTCACCATCAAGAGACTCCATATTCTATATACCTAAAGGATAGGTGTGAAGTAGTGAATAATGTTTGGCAACAATTTTTTATGACTATTGAAAAAGAGCCAGATCATAAAAGCTTCAAGGCAAAGTAATATAATGTAGATGGTTGAAAAATAAGGGAGTTTCTTTCAAAAGTGTGAATATATTTATAAGAACCTACAAGTCTATACAAGATGCTAGTGTGAGTTGAAGATGAAATGCATGGTCTTGAGATTTGTGATATATCAAGAAGCGTTAGGAAGATGTGTATAAGGGATTGACAAGTTTCATGAGTTCAAGAACTCAAAAAATATTTAAAGTTACTATGCAGACCTAAATAATCCATAGTGAGCTAAGGCCCTAAGCTTTTAGGTCTCCACTTGGTACCTCTATTGAGTCTATGACCTATTAAAAAGGTCAAAATGAGAAGACCATGGTCCTAAAACACCAATGAAAGAGTACACAAGCCTTGAAGAAGTATTAAATTGCTTGTAGGTGATTGATGATTGTGAGTTTAAATTGACAGGCTTCCAAAGAAGTCATTTATAAGACTATGTAATACTATACATAAGTAAATAAGGATAACTAATGTGAGGTATAGGTAGAGGTGTTTGAAATTTTTTCAACCTAATGTTAGTTTTCAACTGAGACATGGAAGATTATAAGATCATTGATCTTAGGGTAAAGTCTCAAATTTCAATGCATAGTCAAGTAGCCCTAAAAGGCTACCTACCAACCTATTAGAGGGTTAGACTAATACCAAGCTTTGGAAAATTAAAAAGTAGCATTGAATAAATGTTGGAAACCCAAATTGCGGTTGAATACTAGTTAGGACCAAAGGAAGTCATTGATCTATTTGAAGTGTGGAGTGAGAACACCTAACATAGTTAGTACCATGATCAACATATATAGGCCTATTAAAGGAGCAGTTCACTATAGGCTTAATGGAAGAGGGTAAATCAATTTGATTTAAACTAATTTGAGACAATGTTCAAGGATAAATAACATTTAAGAGGTATGTTGGTGAGTGGAGAGGGTTCTAACCCAAAACATATAGTCAACACCCTAAGAGAGACACCGATAGGTTCTTGACAGAAAGTTGGACCAAAAGATAAAAATTAGAGTAGAGAGGTGTTAAGAGATGACTAAAACCCATTGATAACTTCAAAAAATATTCATGAATCTTAGAGGGGTCAGTGACACAAATAAGAGGGATAAAAGAAAATAATAAATAGTCAAATAGCCCATAAGAACAAAATAAACACATGTATAGGATGCTAAAGAGATGATTAGTGCTAAAACTAAAAAAAATTAATAGAGCATGTTGAGGAAGTGTTTTAACCAATTTTAAATAATAAAATTAAATCCAAAATTAATTTAGGGTTAGTGACATAAGATTCAGGTTCAAAACACCCAAGACAATCATATTCTCTAGCAAACACCTATAGGTGGCTTAGAGAGAAATATACCTCATGATTAAAGGGAGAATCGTAAAGTTTTTAAAGGTAATTTTAGACTAATCAAATATTTAAAATAGGTTCATGGATCACTGAGAGAGATTTATGTGGGATAAGAGGTCCTAAAATACCAAACACAATCAGGTGACCTCTAAAGGTCATCTACAAGCATACATAAGCACAAACTAGTCTTGGGAATAATTAGGGAGTAGAGGTGCATATGGGAGACACTAAGGTCTATCTAAGTTATAAGGAGGTTAAAAATTCATGTTAAAATAAAATGAATCAAATTGATAAGGATTGAACAATCTGAGTTTACTCCTCATACTTAGTCATACCCAAATCCTGTACACAGTCATCACATATGGCCCATTCTTGAGGGAAATTAACATTTTATGGATATATAGACCTAATAATGATATAAAAATTGGTACATAGGGTCATAATGAATTTTAAAAGACCTACATGGTCTCTTTTAGGTTAGAAAAATAGTGGAAGTACTCACTATTTTGTCTCAGACCTTGCCCACTCCTTAGGTAAGGGGCAAATAAGAAGTTTAGGGGTCTACTTGAGATCCAAGGGCATGAAACAAGTTACCAAACCTCATTTATGGACCTATTGACCAATTTTTGACCTTGTAGGTCAAAACTAGGCACCCCTATTTAAAATCTTAGCCATCTAAGTTTATACCTCTTGGCTAGGGCTAGTATGTAGGTTTTCTTTGAAAGAGGTGATCCACACTATAAGCCCACAACAAATGTACACGTTTATTTATTTTGAAAATATTTTTTTTGGTATTTTTTCTAAGAATTTACATATTAATTCTTTTATATCCTTCAATTTTGACCAAAGTCTATTTCTTTCAGACTTTTCTTTCTACCAAGTGCCGAATTCTTTTAGACAATTCATTCGAGACAATTTTTTTGAAGCAAAAGATGAAGACTAATTCCTTTGGGAAAATTGTCCAATTTTTTTTCCTAAAGGATAATTATTCCTTGAAATGGTCCTTTTCAACTTTATTGAAGGATAAGTATTCGAGTAGCTACCCTACACATTTTTTTTAAAGGAGACTTTTCAAAAATCTAAAGGGCATCTTTCAAGTTATGAAGGGTGTTTTACAAATTTTCAAAGGGTATTTTCCCTTCATATAATGGTCCTTTTAAAAATATCCAAAGGTATTCTTATTGAAATAAATGGTCTATTTTCAAAATCCAAAGGATTATTTTCAAAAAGTTGACAGTAATTTTCAATTTCCCTGAAGGGTATTTTCCTTTTGGGAAGGGTGTTTTCAATATTTTTGAGGGTCCTTTTCAGGATATTCGAAGGGTCATTCAATAGTTGAAAGGAATTAATGAAAAAAAAGAGCCTAAAGGATTTATTTTAGGAAAAAATACTTAAGGAAAAGACTTGATGCAAAGAGCCCAAATGAATCCTCTCAAGAAAAGTGCTGAAATAAAGTGGCTGAAAAAGCTTGAGAGAATATAGATCCATCAAAAAAGTGTCTAAGGAAAATATCCTAAAGGAATTCATGACAAGTCCATAGATGTCAAATTAAATATCATGGGCTATTTTTTGTAATTAAAAATCTTGGTAGGAACCTAAGGGAAAATGTTGAGGTGATAAACGGTAAAATCTCAAGCATCTGGTGCAGATAAAGTAAGAAAAAAATAGGTAGGTTGATGGTTCAAGTCATTACTAGTAACTGCCCAAATCAAAGGGCTTCCATAAAATAATAAAAAAAAGTGTCCATAGGATGGCTATCAATTAGGGAAAGTATTTTCTAATTGTTGAAATGAATTCCATTTCCCTCGATCATTGCTATGTGTTGGCTACCCTATTGACAATTTCAAACTGTCATGGATGGTCTTTGATGGAGGTAGTTTGATAAAGGGTGATAGAAGAGTCATTAAACCATTTCAGAAGATTCTAACATGATTTTACATGGAAATATATCTCAATATACATTCATTGTTTGCTTCCCACTCAACCATACATACAACGTAATTGTTTCTATTCTCAAGCCTGAGCATGTTTTTATGTGACCTTTGAGCTTCCCTCTTTTTTGTTCTCAAAAATTCTATAAATTAGACCTTTTTGGCCAATTTTTTAATCTCTCCACTTGGGTATGGCAAATCCCTACCAAAATTTTGTGTTGAATCAATAAAGATAGTTGGTTTTTACCTCATTCAAGAATTCTTTAAGTGTATGTGATGGTTATTGTCTTGTGCAAGTGTATCTTAGCTTAGTTTCACATGCCAATTTTCCTAGTACCTTATGAGTTTAAAGACTTCTTGTTATAGGTCAGAAATAAGTTTCAAATTGAGTTTTAGGTGTAGTGAATAGCTAATTCAATATTGTGTCCTAGAATGTCTATTGTCTAAGTCTTCCTAGCCTAAGCCAATTCAAAGACCCCATGTTGAAACATTGATGCAAGAAGAAGGTTGTTATTAGATGGAGTGTATGTTAGGCTTATTTTAGTTCAAAATACATGTCAAGAGTGTGAGTATAATAAATATTTTGGTGCATCACCTCTATTAGATTAGGTTTACTTTTAGTGTTTCTAACCATTTTCATTCCCCAAGTTGTTAGTAATATGAATATGAGCCTAAATGATACATTAAGGGGTGTTAGCCCTAATCTAGATATCCACCCCCAATAGGGATACCCATAGCCTTGGGGTGGTCCCATTGTGTCACTTCAGTGAGGATAAGATTGTCCCATCTCCTCATTGGGTGCACTCAAGTGACAATAGTTTTTGGCATGCTCGGTAGGACTATTGAGTCCATTCCTTGAGGAGTTTTGGTGTTCTCCTCAAGACATCAGCCTTTAGAGGAAATTCTAATAATCATCAATGGTGAATCCATGTACATATATATTGGTTTAGCATCCCAAGTATACCAATTGAAGCTATTTTATTGTTTCATACTCTTTTATGAAGTGATTCATGGAGATTTATGAGTTTGAGATTGTTTTAATACAAGTTGAGGAATTATATCCAGCTTTGCCTCTTCCTCTTGATTATAAGAAAGTTATTGTCTAGCCTTATCATGATCCTCATCAAGAATATGCTACCAATTACCAACATATCAAGTTTTTGTACCATCTAACCGACCTAGCTCTCTTCCAATCCATTCCATTGCTAGTTTCAAAAGAACTCTACTTGGTTACAAAGAATATATGTTAGACCTTGACATTAGGTGTGGTTGTGGTCAAATTATCCCTAACATTTATGTCAAGAGTATGAGTGAAGCTTTGGAGCAAGTAAAAAATGAATGGTCCCTATAGAGAAAGCTAGTTGGCCATGTCTTTCTAATGATATGCTTGATATTTATGGTTTGATATTCCACCTAGAAGAAAGGTTGAGAGATTATGAACAACCTCCATCTTAGCAGCCTCAAGGTGTTCCAAATTATTTATCCTTTCCCCAAAACTTTTTTTCTTATAAACCCATTCAAAAAAGTGGCCAAGGGAAAGAATATATCATGATGGAGTAGGCTGGCACACTTGGGTAATATTGTGAACAAGAAAAAATGAGTTTTGAATCTCACCTTGAAAGAGAATTTGAGTTGGAAAATTAGATGCAGATGAAAACTATCATGGCAATTGAAAGTGAATTATCTAAACCTACTTCTCCAACTTGGAATCAAGGTGCCAATCCCAAGGAAAATCCAAGTTTCCTAAAAATATCTCTTACCCCTTCATCAACCTCTCAATCCTATGAATCTATCCTTAAACCTACCTTGCCTAGATGGAAATATGTGATGGTAGCTCATGAAGGAATAAATAAATCATGCCTAAGTGGAGAAGTTGTTAGGGAAGATAAGTTTGGAACCATTTAAATCCCTCCCACCCCTCCTCAAGAATCTATTGAATCCATCCTTCCACCCCCTCCAATTGATCAAGGTTTCCTTCCTAATGTGGAGAATTATCTTGCTAGTTGGGAATCCCTTTTGGCCAAACTCCCTATTTTTGAAGTGCCTAAGGTTGATGTCACTAAGAGGGAAGATGAGATTGAAATATTATATGGTATTAAGGATGAATAAGGGCTGAGTGATGGTGAAGATAAGTCACACTGTGAGGACATGAAAGAAGATTCTCCTTGTGTTGGGAAAGATGCCTTGGAACAAGTTCTCTTAGACTCTAAATAAGAAGAAGAAATGACCTTTTTTATCTCTCCTTTTCATGATCTAGGACAGCCAAAGGATGATGACATATGACAAATATTTGAGAGCATATGTAATGAATTTTAATCTCTTAAAGAACCTACAAACCTCTTACAGTTGACTAGTCATGGAAAATAAGAAGAGGTGGCTCAAAAGGAGGACATGTGGTAGATTTACTTGCAAATGTTCCAAGAGTATAAGGAGGAGGAAAATACCAAGCTCCTAGACCAGCAAGCTCAAGATGAGAGATAAAAAATACATGTTGAAGAGAAGAATCATGAAGAGAACCTGGATCGTAATAGAGCAATCTATGATAATTTTAGACCTTTGGAAGATAACTTGGAGTTTGTCTCTACATCCACCTATGCAACCACCTTCAACAATCTTCATTAAGAATGCAATCAAGAAACACATTTAAATAGTTATGATACAATTCTCCTTGGATATTTTTAATAGATTATGAGAATGGAAAAGGATTATTAGATCCTTCAAGGAGAGATAAACTTGCAACAAGTTTTTCTATCCATGGATTTTCATATTTGTCATGTTAAGATGAAGGGGAAAAAACTTGAGGCATGCTTTGAGGTTCAAGAGGACCTTGCCTACTTTGAAAATACATGGGAGATGGCTCCATAGATGATGAACAAAGACAAAGATAAAAGATGAAGCAAGAGTCATCTAACACCCCATCTAAGAAGAAGTATGCTTGGCATCCTTACTCATCTAGTGAGGAAGGAGACCTAAGATACTTCCCTTTTGATCCAAGAAGGGAGGTATGAGAAAGGTGACTATAAATATTTATTTACTTTATATTGTGTTTATTTTATCTTAGTTATTAGTATCACATGTGTGTTTACTTTAGTCTTTGTTGTGTGTCTCTTTCCTTTATGTGTTTGAGGTAGTCAATGGTTGTCCTGTTGATCAAGATTTGAGTCAATAGTCAAGGTCTCTTATTTACCTCAATCTTTAGATGACTTCATTTGTCTAATAGACTAATTAGGCTACTATTATAGTCAGTATAACAATCATACTACCCCTACGAGTCACCAATATTTTGACAAAATTTTGGCCCTTCAGATCAAAATTAGGCACCCCTATTTGAAAGCTTAGTTATCTAAGTTTATACCTTTTGGCTAGGGCCAATATGCAAATTTTCTTCAAAAGAGGTGTTCTACACTGTAAGCCTACAACAAATGTACAAGTGTTATTTATTTTGAAAACTTTTGTTTTGGTCTTTTGGATAAGACTTTGCATAGTAATCCTTTTGGATCCTTCATTTTTGACCAAAGTCTATTTCTTTTGGACTTTTCTTTCTACCAAGTGCTGAATTCTTTTAGACAATTTGTCTGAGACAAATTTTCTAAAGTAGAAGATGAAGACAAATTATTTTGATAAAATTATCTAAATAATTTTCCCAAAGGATAATCCTTCTTCAAAATGGTCATTTTCAACTTTTCTGAAGGATAAGTCCTCGATCAGCTATGTTATACATTTTTTTTGAAATGATACTTTTAAAAAATCTGAATGGCATCTTACAAGTTCTGAAGGGCATCTTACAAGTTTTGAAGGCAGTTTTACATATTTTTGAAGGGTAATTTCGCTTCCTAGAATGGTCCTTTTCAAAAAAATTGAAGGTATTCTTCTTGAATTAAATGTTCTATTTTTAAAATTTGAAGGGTCATTTTAAAAAAATTAACAGTACTTTTCAATTTCCCTTGAAGGGTATTTTCCTTTTAGGAAGGGTGTTTTCAATATTTTTGAGGGTCCTTTTTAGGATATCTGAAGGTAATTCAATAGTCTAAAAGAATTAATGTGGAAAAAGAGGCTGAAAGATATGTTTCAAGAAAAAATCTAGAAAGAAAAGATCTGATGTAAAGATCCTAAATGAATTCTCTCAGGAAAAGTGCTGAAACAAAGTGGCTAAAAAAGTATGAAAGAAAATAGATCCATAAGAAATAGTGTTTAAGGAAAATATATTGAAGTAATTCATGATAGGTCCACAGATGTCAACTTCAAGGTCATGGGTTAGCCATTGGAATTAAAAATCTTGGTAGGAACCTAAGGGAAAACATGGAGGTGATAAATGGTAGAATCTCAAGCATCTAGTGTAGACAAAGTAAGCAAAAAATATGTAGGTCGATGGTTCAATTCATTTCTATCAGTCAACCAAATCAAAAGGCTTCCATGAAATCATAAACATAGGTGTCTTGAGGATGCTTAGTAGTTAGGGAAAGCATTTTCTAACTGTCAAAATGAATTCCATTTCCCTCGAGTAGTTCTATGTGTTGGTTCCCCTATTGACAGTTTCAAATGCTCATGGATGGTCTTTGATGGAGGTATTTTCATGAAGGAAAAAGAAGAGTCATTACACCATTTTAAAAGAGTTTGCAATGATTTTACATGGACATCTATCTCAAGATACATTCATTAACTTCTTCCCACTCAACCATACGTGTAATGTAACTATTTCTATTCTCAAGCCTGAGCATGCTTTTTTGTGATCTTTGAGCTTCCCTCTTTGTTGTTCTCAAAAATTCTATAAATTGGACCTTTTTGGCCATTGTTTGTAGTTTTCCACTTGGGTATGGTGAAACCCTACCAAAATTTTATCTTGAATCAATAAAGATAATTATTTTTTACCTCATTCAATAATTCTCTAAGTGTATGTGATGGTTATTATCTTGTGTAAGTGTATCTTAGCTTACCTTCACATGTCAATTTTCCTAGTACATTTTGAGTTCAAATACTTCTCTTTACAGGTCAACAAGAAGTGTCAAATGGAGTTTTAGGTGTAGTGAATAGCTAATTCAATAGTGTGTCTTAAAATGCCTATTATTTAAGTCTTCCAACCTAAGCCAATTCCAAGACCCCATGTTGAAACATTGATGCAAGAAGAAGGTTGTTATTAGATAGAGTGTATGTTAGGCTTATTTTGGTTTAAAGTACATGTCAATAGTGTGAGTGGAACAAATATTTTGGTGCATAACCTATAGTAGAATAGGTTTAATTTTAGTTTTTCTAACTCTTTTCATTCCCCAATTTGTTATTAATAGTTATATGAGCCTAAATGATACATTAAGGGGAGTTATCTCCTAATCTAGAGATCCACCCCCAATAGGGATACCCACAGCCCTGAGGTGGTTCCATTCTGTCACTTGAGTGAGGAGAAGACTGTGCCATATCCTCATTGGGTGAATTAAAATGAAAAAAAGACATTGAGGGAATAAATAAGAATATAAAAGGTTTACATACACTTCCCAGATGGCAACATGCTCAGGTTTCCATCCAAAAGCCCTTGAGGGCTAACAAGAGCAATATAGGTCTTAAACCCCAAATAGCCTAATAAATGTACCATATTGATATATAAGGGTAATGAAAACTTAAAAATCATGTATATGGTTATTAAATATGGTTTTTAGCCTCTCAAAGTAGTGGGAATGAGTTTCAAGACCCAAAACTCAAAGTAGAGCTCTTTATAATCCTAATAATACTAAGCAAGCCATTCAAAGAGTAACTTCAAATGCTTATATCATTAATCACACTTTTCATGGGATATAATACTTTTGGAATATTTTAATGGGTCTAATAATAAGTTTTTACAAATGGAAAGAGGTCATTTAATTATCTTTTCTTTATGAACAATTGTTAAGACCCCAAATAGGTCTAAAACCTCTCTTAAACCCTTATAGTAACTAGTCACTAGAAAAACAAATAAAATGCACATAAAATGACACCATTTGATCTTGAAACCTCTTGGATGTTTTTTAGGAATCCAAATAGGTTATCTCCATGTACTTCACTTTTATGTAATACTATACGGACTGCCCAAAATACCCTATTTTACATGGTTTTTATGTTTTGTAGGTGTTCTAATAAGGGGAGAGATTATAAATCATGGGATGAAGTCATTTAAGAATTTTAATATCCATTAAATTAAAAAAAAATTCACAAGATTTTTTGAAAATGATTAAACTAGGCCCATTTTTCAAGTCAGTCTTAAACAAGCTCAAACTGAGACTAGGTGGTAAGACCATTTCTTGGTTTGCATACCTCCACAATGTCTTAGGACCACAAAATTGGCATGGAGTTTGGTGATGACATAGGTAAATTTAATAACACACTTTTTGTTTATTTAACATGTGTCATGATTTTGGAATAAGAGAATAGGGTCTAAAGCAAGGAGGCCTAATTGAGACCTAATTTAAGAGAGAGAAAGGCAAAAAAATGAGTTTTCACTCAAAGTCTAAAGATGAAATTTGATATGGAGATATAAGAACATAGAGTGTCCTATAATATTCCATTATTTTTATAATGTCATCCATAAAAATCTCACATAAGTATAATTATAGGGAAAAAAGCTACAAGGAAATTAGGGCTAGTGAACACTCAAGGAGCAAAATGAGTTCTTGGGAGTTGGTCCAAGAACCAAAATGGTTTGTTTCAAAATTGGTAAAATATTTGAAGATAATTCATATATTTTTTATGATTTTAATAATATAAAATTTATTTTTAGGCCACTTGGACCAATTTAGGCATGGGAAATGGAGAGGTACAAGACACCTATGCATATAACTGATGGAATGACATGCCAGAGGAATTTAATAAGTATGGAATATTTTCAATGATTTATTTTATATAATTTTAAGTATAATTAATTGTTTTAAGGTCCATTTTTCATTCATTTCATGTAATAAGGGTAGTTTCTAAGATGTTAGTAAAGGTGCCAAGCCAATTTGGAACTCTTGTGCTACTTGGAAGGATGGAACATCTTTATGGGGTCAACACATGGCATGATAGACCTAATGGACTATTTTGTAACTTTTTATTTATTTTTAAATAGTTATCTCATGTTTGACACTTGTCACTCCTCCTCTATTATGTCATTCTCTCTCTCTTCACCATTATCTATAAGAGAAACCATTTTTTGCTAGGTTTGGGATCCACACATTTTGTATGGCTAAAGCCATACCAAAATTGGGATGTGTAATTTCCCATTGAATTAATTTAAAGCTAGATGTTCTATTAATATATTTAAAAGAGTGATTTTGAGGATGTTGTATTGATAAGTGTTTACTAATAGTCATATCCTTTGCATTTGTCCTTTATGTTTCATGCCTAATACAAGTTTGTTGCCTTTCATAGGTCTTATGAAGTGTTTTACTTTGTTTGATTGTTTAGATAATTTATAGATCATTAGTTTTTCCATTATCACCTCTTTATTAATCATCATATACTCAATCAATCATCTAAACCTTCATCTTGAAATAATAGTGTGATAAGGGTTGTTTAGAGTAGCATAATCAGATTATAAGTTGATATTTCATAGTGCATCCTTTAAAAGTTGTGGAATTTATGTTTGGTGCATCACCTCCAAGTTTTTTAGTTATATTAATACTCTTCTTTCCTTTTTCCTTGTTAAATCAATTGGTGTAGTATTAGTCTAGGTGTTGTATTTTGAGAGCTAGCCCAAAATCTAGAGGTTTGACTCACCTAGAGGTCACCCACAACCTAGAGTCAATCCCATTGCATAGCTCAAGTTGAGGGATTGAATCACCCTCTCATAGGGTAAAATTTTGATCTATAAAAATTAGTTTAATATAAAATATAAATAATAATTTCATTAAACATAATGGATAAAAAGACTCACAAATATCCTGGATATGATTCATATATTAGTGGCCATATAGACTTTAAAATACCATGTGGACCACTGAGCCTCTAAGAATCCACAAAGTAAAATTAAATGGCTTAAAGGTGAGAATCCCATAGATTGCATCTATGAGGTAACTCAAAAATCCTTCCCTTTTTAGGCATCTATTATTACTTTAACCATATTTAAATTAACCACCCCTCTAAGGTTAGGGACTTGGGAGCCATGTATAATCATGTAGAGTAAGATCACCCACAAGATGTTGATGTTTATATAATCTAGGGTCCTGACCAATTATTTTATTAGAATAATACCAAAATTAATATCGTCATTGAAGGTGTGGATCGTGTATGCATTAGCATCCTCTTTATTTACCCATTTGGCATTTAGGTTCTTAACCCAATCCTTTGAAATGTCATGGATTGGGAAAGCATCAATCAGGGTCTTTACCATGGCTGGGTTATATGAAAATGTGTTCTCTAAGAGATTGTAATAGGAATTAAAAGTAGACCCCAATATGTCTGAAATTTGTTTCCTATTTTTGGTTGAGTAGACCATGTCATGAATGTTGTTTTTCACCTACCTAGTTGTGAAAAGCAACTTGTTAAACAAGTTGATGCAATGGAATACTTCTAGATTTATCATGGTCTTATGCATCCCACACTTTTCATAAGCCCATAGGGCATACTTGAATTCCACTTCCTCTTTATTATCACTAATAGATTCCTTCGATAGTTGGTCGGTAGTCTTAAATATATCATTATAGTGTTTGAATAGAGCAAAGCCATCTGGGAAAAGAGTTTCTCAATATTTTGGATTAGCCTTGGGATTTGAGGATGAAGTAACCATTACAATAGGATGGAATTTTGTGGAAGAGTGTTGAGCATAGGGGAAGGTACAAAGTGTACTCGATTGGATTAGAAATCAAGGAATCAATGTAGTTAGTCTAAGAATGATAATGGTTAATTTTTTTTTATTAGGATAGTTTATAACATCAAATTCATCCCCCTACTTTAATGGTATTTTGTAGCTCACTCATTATGGATTAAATTTGAGTTGGTGGCTCAAACTTTCCCTTTATTTCCCATTTTAGAGTTAAATTCAATTCTCATGATCATACACCACCTATTAGATATTATTATGGCGATGAAAATTTTTAAACTATCTAATTAGGTCATATTTAACACTTTATTAATGCTTGGAGTGTGATAAGCACATGCTCACATCATCTCTAAAGTCTCCTAAGTAGCACTTGATTTATGACATGTGTCCTTTGCTTATTGGCTTTTGTAGTAATGCTCAACACCTAGATATAACTAAGTGCTCTTCTCTTGTATACTTGGGATAGTTAAATATCAATTGGAGACATGTGGTATTCTTTTATTACCCCTTGAAATTCCACATGTACTTTATTCTGACCATTATAGAGCCTTTAGGGTTCCACTTATTAATAGTTGATAAGTGAGGCTTGCTTGAACATAACTAAAATTGGGAAGGTTTAACCCAACCAAGGAAAAATAAGAGATAAATGACCATCTCAAAAATTAGACTTCCATCATCCTAATTTTCTAAAATAATATTATATTATTCACATTAGCTATCATACCTTGTAGGTTGATATATTCATGTGTACACACATTTCATTATCAGCTACATCATCAACATTTTCACCTTTATATAAGTAGGTAGTGGGAACTTATTGAGATCCTTGATGCTAGGGCTAACCATAATCAACACCCTTACTTGTAACTAGGGCCCATTTGCATAACCCATTTCATAATGGGGTAAATTTAAAGGAAATCATTATTGAGATTATTTAACCCATGTTCATGCTTACCTAATCATGATTCAAATGGATTATCAAGTTGTTATATCCCTAATGAGTATTTATTCCTAATGTTTAAGATATGCATGCCTCATATTTAATCAACATAAGAACCATCAAATTTGGCTCTATCTTGTACTTGAGAATCATAGAGTAATGTTTCAAGCATATTGCCATTTTTACAAATCTCTTGGAGCAACAAATGGAAAGAACCAACTAGCAAGTAAAAATTAATTCAGTTGTAAAATGAATTAACATTTATCTTGACTTATAGGTAGTGAGATAAATAAAAATTATTGTTGATAATACTCAAAGCACATGATCTAAAACCAGATGAAATAAACCCCAAAATAATT
>JARHVA010002206.1:1385000-1482500 GCA_037957365.1 Torreya grandis
AAATTGGACAAAAAATTTGATTGGAGGTTATCGATGGCCAAATTTAGGTGTCTATAATTTGCCCTTATTTGGGAAGGCATTACAAGATATAAGCACAATAGCATCTTCTCAAAGAATGAAAAGGTCTTATATGCCTACAACTGCAATGATGATAAACTAACTATATGATGCCCCCTCGAGGGAATGGTTGGCACAAGCAGGTCAACAAATGGTCCCTCGATAAGAAGTGAAATGAGGGGACAAAAGAAAGGAAAGATGATGGGGTGAAAACACAATGATAGTGAAAAATTAGTCAAAATCATTGAGAATGCAAGTGGGAAGGTGTACAATGGTTTTTCTAAAGGTGGTTATAAGCATTGTACATCGATAATGGCAACATGATATGATAACACAATGATTTGACCAAAGGTGGTTATAATCATTGAGAAGATGGAGCTACCCCAGTTAGGCCAAACAAACAAGAGAACAACATGTCCCTGTATAGGCAAAAAAAATAAATTGGTGACAACACAATGATTTTCCCAAAGGTGGTTATAATCATAGAGAAATGCATGTGAGATGGTGTACAATGATTTTCCCATAGTAGCTATAATCATTGGACCTCGATTATGGAAGACATGATAAACTTGGTCAAAGATGATGATAACTTAAGATAGATGATAATGATGAATTAAAATAACCTACTAGTAGGGAGATGCTCATCAAAACTAATAAAATTTGAAGTTATTTCATGGTTAATTACTCTATTTGGGATATGATTGGAAGTGAATCAGGATGTCAATGTTGAAGAGATACCACCATTGCTGAATAGACTTCTTGAAGCTAAGGTTTGTTGTAGCACGTGTTGATAGGCATCATGATATAACATCATGAGGACTTGGCCAAATATGCATGAGGACTAACTCCCATAATCCAATACTTAATAAAAAATAATTTACCAATTATAGAAACCATGATGACAATGTAAATATATGAATATGGATGGATTCAAGTGTAAGTGTGGGCAAGGAATCACCCAATGAACACACATAAATTGAATCAAGGTAATAGTTCTAAAATCAAACAAATTAATAGATAAACAAACAAATTAAAAAAAAATAGACAAACAAACAATGCAATAAAAACCCTATGAACATTGCCCCTAAAAAAAGGTGACAACTTAATAAATAAACAAAATGGGGGAATAGAAGAAAAGGAAGGGGGTGGCCAAGCTGTCTCCATATACACTAGGCAAGTGGACGTTGCCTACATAGTTCCATGGATGTAATATCCAATAAAAATTTGGGCCAAATGTAGTTCTCCCAGGAAATGGGAAGAATGTAATAATTGAGGAAAATAAATAGAATGGATGTGATAGAAGAAGAGGAATGATATTGAAAAATGGAAAGTGTGTGCGAGAAAAGGCCAAAAAAGATGGGGAAACTAAATGATAAGTGATTTGCTTGTAACTTAGTAAGGGTTCCTAGAATCCTTAAGGAAAAGAAGTGGTCAATGTTTTTATTCTTTTCCAATAATTTTTCAAATGTTTTTAGAAGTGTTTTGGAGTGTCGTAACTCAATCAAGAATGATGAGACACTAAATGGTTCAAGCTTGAAAAATGGTGAGAGCATGGCTTAGGTTGTTTATAAAATGGTGAGAGTGTTGGAAAAAATGTGATTGAGTTGACCTCAATAAGTATTGAGCACTACCTACATAGTCCCAGAGTAGGACTTCAAGTCACAGTAGTTCCACCCTTACAGTGGAAGAATTTGAATAATGCAGTAATCAATTCAAACAAAATAGGCATAGTTTGTAAAAAGACATAGTATGGCATAGTAAGTGGCAAGTTGGTAAGTCAAGGCTTAATGTTGCCCCTAGTTTTCCCATAGGTAGTTATAACTAAGACACGATGACATAGGTCAATGGTACTAATTTACCCAAAGGTGGTCATAATTAGTAACAAGATCAGTGGTAACAAAAGACTAACAGATGAAGGATGAAATTTTTGAAAATTCTATCACACTATCCTAAAATATGCTTCCTTTATAAAATACTAAAACTAATTGATGAATTAATCAGATACCTAGATTCCAAAATTGCATAACAAATGGCAAAAACCAAGGTCAAATAGGCTAAGTTTTTAAAACACATTGGGTCAATAGGTTGGAAGTGGAAAGTGGATACAGTGAAGAGGATATATAAGGATGGTATGTATACAAAGAAGAATAGTGATAAAATGGTATAACTAAAATGGCCTTTATAGACAATACACCTTAGCATTCAAGCATAGTACCACTTGAGATGAATAATATTCATTGGCTCTTGAAGTTTGTCACTGTTTGGTGTGGCAAGCCTGTATGCTTCTATTCCATAATTTGTAGTGATGATGAAAGGCCCTATCTAGTTTAGTTTGAATTTCCCTTTATATTTCTTCTCAGTTGTGGTATTCTTTTGGTTTTATTTAAGAATAAGATCACCAAGTTCAAATATTCTATACTTAACATGTTGATTATAATGGCCTTTGAGTCAGTTCTAATATGATTGAAGATTGTTGAACACAATCATGCATTTTCATCAAGTAGGTCTAGGTCTTGCAAGTGAGCTAATCAATAGTCATGATCATCTAGGACATGCTTAAAAGAGATGCATAGTGAATGTAATTTGACCTCAATGGGAAGGATGGCTTCAGTACCATAAATAAGTGAGTATGGAGTGGCTCCTATGGGGGTATGATGATTGGTATGGTATGCCCAAAGGGTAGGGAATATCTAGAGGTGAAAATCATGACCAACAGCATTGACAATATTTTTGAGAATTTTGACAATGGTTTTGTTGGATGCCTTGGCTTGGCCATTACATTTAGGGTAATATGATGTAGAAAAATGTTGGGTAATGTTGTATTCAGTACATAAATAGTCTACATCTTTGTTCTTGAATGATCCTCCATTATCAGATATAATGTTAGAGGGGATACCATAGGGACAGATGAGATGGTTGAAGATGAATTTGTAAATTTGATTTCCAATCATGTAAGTGAGGGGTATAGCTTTAACCCACTTAGTAAAATATTTGGTGATGGTAATGATATGTTTATGGCCATCAGATGAAATGGGGTTAATCTTCCTAATGAGGTCAAGTCCCCATGTAGAAAATGGCTATGGTGTCAATATCAATTTCAAAGTTTTTTTTGGGGCATGAGTCAAATTAGCATGTCATTGACATTTATCACATTTATTCACATATGCAGTGGCATTTGTATCCATTATAGGCCAATAATAACTAATACGCAAGAGATTTTTGGATAGGATTGCCCCACTAGAATGATCTCCACATACTCCTATGTGAACTTCTCTTAACACTAGTGTAGACTCTGCCAAAGTTAAACAACGAAGCAGAGTTCCATAAAAAACTATAATGGTAGAGAGTGGATCCAAGTAGAGTATAATGATCAAAATGATGAATGAAGGCTTTGGTTGGTTTTTGAGAGAGGTTAGGTGGTAAAAATTGGTCATGAAGGTATTTGTAAAGGTATAAGTACTAGATAGAATTAAGACCAAAAATATCACAAATCATGGCAATGGTTGAAGGTTCATGAGTTGGTGCTGACAAAATTTTGATGAGAAACTGATATTCTTTAGGTTTATCTATTTGTCAAATTAGAGAGCCAATATTAGCCATGGCATATACAGTTCTGTTACTAGCCCTTAGTGTGTACTCAAACTGAATGTTGGAAATTTTCTTTTTAAGAGTGTCAACCATGGCTTTATATGGAACTATCTTGTCATCTTTGGTCTAAAAATGATCTATGGCTTGATTGATGATTAATTGAGAATCACCATAAACTTGAAGATGAGATATATTCTAATGCACTACTTGTCAAAGTCTTGTAACAAGTGATTCATTCTCGGCCATGTTGTTTATACAAGGAAAGTTGATTTTAAATGCTTTATGGATTAGATCCCCTTATGGTGTAATAAACAATAGGCCTACCCCCAATCCATGTGTAGTGAATGAGACATTAAAATACAATTTATAGGGCTACTCTTCAAGGGATGTGTCCATGATGGTCATGATGGATTCATTAGGAAATTGAAATGTGAGTGGCTAGGTGTCTATGAGAGGTGTTTCAACAAGTTAACCTGTAAGAACTTATCCTTTGATTACCTTCTGATTGACATACTCTATGTAAAAATCATTGAGAAGCATGATCCATTTAGCCATTCTACCTTGCAAAGTTGTTTTAGATAGTAGATACTTGAGTGGATCTAGTTTTGAAATGACCATGGTTTTATTATTCAACATGTAATGATGCAATTTTTGAGCTATGAAAACCATGGCTAGATAAGCTTTTTCAATAGGTGCATAATTATGTTCATATGTAACCAAGGTATGACTTAGGTAGTATACATCATGATCCTTTATTTTGTCATCATGTTGAGCCAAGAGTTCTCCTAGAGCATGGTCAGTAGCTGATAAGTATAACAAGAATGGTTTTCCTGGCATATGAGGTAATAAAATAGGTGGATTGACAAGATAATCTTTAAGCTATTGAAATTTTTTTTGGCAGTGATCATCCCAATAAAATGCAAATCTTTTCTTTAAAAGGTGTGTAAATAAATGGCACTTATCTATTAATTGAGAGATGAAACATCAGATTGAATAGATATTACCCTATAAACTACAGAGTTTCTTTAAATTGGTTGTTGGTGACATCTCAGTTATAGCATGGACTTTAACTAGATCAACTTCAATACCTCTACAAGACATGATGAAGCCAAGTAATTTTCTTGAGGTTACACCAAACACACATTTCTTTGGATTTATTATGACTTTTTACTCTCATAGTCTTTCAAATATCTTGCATAACACTACTGGATGGTCAACCCTAGTTTTGGATTTTCATAATATGTCATCAACATAGTCTTCAACAATATCATGCATCATATCATTGAATATGACAGTCATGGCCATTTAATATGTAGTTCTAGTATTCTTAAGGCCAAATGGCATCACTTGATAATAAAATGTTCCCCATAGAGTGGTGAATGTTATTTTATGTTGATCTTTTGGTGCTATTATAATCTGATTGTATCTTAAAAATCCATCCATAAGTGAAAGCATTTCATAACCTATTATGGAATCAATGATCATGTCAATATTATACAAGGGAAAATCATCTTAGGACAAGATTTTTTGATGTCTCAAAAATTAGTACAAATTCTAAACCCTTTAGGCTTTTTACTAAGAAATACAACATTAGAGATCCATTTAGAGTAGTCAATGGATCAGAAACATCCTACTTCTAAGATTTTTTTGAAATCTTTCTTTACTAATACAAGAATGTGAGGATGCATCTTACGTAGATTTTATTTTATCGGTTTGGCATAAGGATTAACCACAAGGTGGTGTAGAACCAAGGTGGGGTCTAAACATGGCATGTCAGAATAGGCCCATTCAAAAATATCCACAAACTCTCTCAATAGAGTTGCAAAGATGCCATGTTCCTCCTTAGTGAGAGACATTCCTAATTTTATCCATTTTAAGTTCAATAGAGTCATGATATTTACCTATATTGTATCTTCGACTAGAAGGGTTGACCCATCTTCTAGGATAGTAGGTAGTGACTTGAACTATTAGACTATGTCAGGGTCCTTTGTTAGGACTTGCTCTTCAACTTCTTCTAGGCATGATGAATCTAAATCCCATAATGGGATATCTGGCCATGTAATAAAAAAATAAAAAAATCTTAGATAATTTGATCAAATACTTGTTTTTGCTCAAAATTTAATTCAGATCTGTAGGCAAGTTCATCATTGGTGGTCTCTTAGTCTAAATTTAAAGAAGAATGAACACCCCCATCTAATAGTGCATGAGATAGGTTTTTACCATTAGACTGGCCTTTATCTTTACTTTTTCCCTAGTCAAAAATCACCTCAAAGAGGTTTTCACTTTGGGACCTCAATGTTTTACTTATTTGTTTTTTGCTAAGGGTGTTTACTCACTCTCCAAAGTAGGCCACAAAATATAGTATGATTGATAACCTTGATTTATGATCTCCCAATGGAACATTATCTCTAAGGTCTAAGAAGTCATAGAATGCCTCATCATTCTAGAACTCATCAATTTGGCAAACTAGATTCTTGTTGGTCTCAATCTATCAGTTGGGGATAATATAATGGCAATGGATTGTGATGAATGGCCAAGGTAAGGGCATGAATGGCATTGTTATCAAACAAGTGGGTTTCAGCTAGGTTATCAAAGGTAAGGCTATGATCAGACTCTAATTCACTATCAGCATCATCATCACTAGTCGTTAGTGATGGAGTTTGAATAAGATATGTGGGGTTACCCCCAGGTAGTTTAAATCCAAGTCCATAAGGTCTTTCATACTTAGTCATGGAAATTGGCTCAATGGTTCCTTGCTAATTTGGTCTAAGGCCTCATCCTTTATAATTATGATGCTCCATGATCTTATTAGGAATAGGATACTTGGAACTTTTATAACAATCAATTTGGTTATCATTGTATAACTATGAGTCATCCCCTTCAAGAGGGTCAAGTCCTAGGCTAGATGCTGGTACAAATGTGATAGGTCTGTTATCTTTGTTCTTTTGTTTCCAATGCATATGTGGGATGAATTTAGGTCACCCAAAGGTTTTTGGGTTCTGAGGAAGATTAGTGATATGAAATGTATCATGGGTCACATATTCTCCCAATCTATTATCTGAAATGGTGAAATGATTGGAAGCTTGAAGAGGTGGTATGTGGAAAAGAGAATCCAAAGAATTAGGATCTATATAATTATCTAGTGGAGGATCAATAAGTATGGCCTTTCCTTTCTCCTATTTGGAACTTGGATTCATTTTGTACTGATAATTATAGCTTTGAAATTTAGCCTCAAGATGCTTGTAGTGTTCATATGGGTGTAAATATCCTAGAATATTTACTTCCATCCCTGAATGGGAAAAATTGATACATTGGTGTAGTGTTGACAGGACTACATGAATTTCATGTAACCAAGGCCTACCTAGAAGCATGTTGTATGATAACTCAAGATCAAGCACATGGAAAAGTGTATCATGGGTCAAAGGTCCAATGATAACTAGAAAACTAATGGTGCCTTATGGTTCTCTTTCCTAATTATCATAAGCTTTAATAGTTATTATTTCTAGTTGGAGATCTATCATTGTGTACCTAAGAAGCTTGATAAGCTTTAGAGACACTATGTTGAGGCTAGATCCATTATATATAAGGACACATTTCAATTTATTCCATCTGACACAAAATTCTATGTACAATGGGTTATTATGGAGTGTGCCTAGGGAAGACATATCAATTTGGTTAAATGTGACTTGTTGCGCTGGAGTTACGTTTATAACCAAAGATTGAAATTTATCATGGGATATACCATTAGAAAAAGTGGATTGGTTCAAAAACTTATTCAAGATGGTTTTATGGATTATTAAAATTCATAGCAAATCTACAATATAAATTTATGCTGGTGTCTTTTGTAATTGTTCCACAATATCATACTTCTTATCTTGGTCAATAGTGAATGGTTTATTTTAAGGTTAAATGGTTGGTTAGATGACAGGCAAAGTGGCAGATGGTTATGGGCCTAGGATAGTAATCTTCAACCTCTGAGTTATGATTTCACTATCGAGATTAAATACTAGACCATTATTACTAACTGCTATAAAAAATGGTGTGGGACTAGATAGGATAAGTCTTGATTGTTGGTGAACTTGCATGTGGTCATGTGGAAATAATGAGTTGTCACTATAAGATCCAAAAGAGGAAGTCCTAGTTTTCTAGTTTGACTATATGCACTCCCAAGTCAAATAAGGATTATCCATGTGATTTGGTTGAATATTATTGTTTAGCAATAGTCTAGGATGATTAGTGTTTGATCTAGGATTAATGGAGATGGTATTAACACTACCCCATGCAATATAACCTACAACCCTATTATAGTCATTTGCAATTTTATGGTAGGTTTGTTGGTTTTATCATTCTAACCTTGGTTTTGTCCATTGTTCTATCATTGTGGGTTCTGTTGTTGATTTTGTTGATTTTATTGGTTCAACCTTTGATTTTGACATTGTTGATTCTACTATTGCATTGGCCATTATTGTTATTGCTAATTATTCTATTGTTCTTGATTGTTATGTTAGGGAAAGGGGTTTTAATAGATCCCAAGAGTCTAATTGGAAGTGGAAGCACCATTATCCAATTTTATCTCCCCATTCTCTAAGATATTATTGATTGAATTCTTGATTTGGACACATCTTCATAGATTATGCCCATTGACTCGATGATAGTCACAAAATTCATTTTCATGGTACCAATAAGGATAAGGAATGCCTTTTGGATAATGTGTTGGCATGGGCCAATTAAATAGATTAGCAGTAGTAAGCTTGAAAAATATAGACTCAATAAGTTATCTTAGGTCACTAAAGACACGATGTGCAGGGACAGTTCTTTTAGGAGGAGCGGTTTGCAATGGTAAAGGCTACTATATTTATTGTGTAGTTCTTAGTTTTTATGCTTGTGGTATTGGTTGGATAGGTTTTTGGGGAGGAGTAAGCTAAAAAGGTGGTGCAGATGATGTTTGCATAGTTTGGACATGACAAGATTTAGTTACTTCATTTGCCACAACATTCTTATTGCAATTGAATTACTTCGATCTTTCATGATTATTGGCCTGTGCCAATTGTGATGCTTGTGCTTGGATGGGATGTTGGTCATTTCCTTGATTGGTACCTTGATTTTGATTAGTTGAATTAAGATTTATGACTCTTTTATTGATGAGTACCCTCTCAATCAATAAACTTTTATCAATGATCTCCTTGAACGTATGTGCATATTGCAATTCTAGATGATAAGTTATCTCACTATGCAAATTTTTGGTAAACACACTGGATAATTATTTATCTAGTAAATTATGGGTAAAATGGCTTTCAAGGGCTATCCATCAATGTAAATAACTCATCAAACTCTCCCTATCTTTTTGATTTTCTTGTGTCAAATCCACTAATGAAATCTCATGTTCAAGATTATAGGAAAAGTGTTGCACAAACTTATTAGAAAGATCATCAAAATCCACTACTAAGTTTTTGGGAAACTTCAAAAATCACTCCAAGGCTTTTCAAGCCAAGCTCCTTGAAAAAAATAACAAAAGGTATATGTCGATATATGCCACTGGTTGTCATGCAATAAAGAATCCAGTCAAATGAGCCTTAGGATCACCTTTCCTTTTGTATCTATCAAAGTTTGGTAGTTCATATCTTGAATAAAATGGTATCTACAAATGCTCCATTTTGAATGGATAGGAACATACGTCTCTTAGTTTGAACTTTTTGGTCTACTTCCTAGCTTGAATGGCAACAATTGCATCCTTCATCTATTGCAATTCTTGGGATAGGAAATTGGATGGAATATTGGTTTGGATAAATGGTTGGGAGGTCACAAGTGGAACAATTTGACCAAGGTATGATGGAGATACTTGTTGGGTTATATTGGTTTGGTTAGGGAATGGACCAGGAATATGCATACATGGATTGGGATGTACTTGAAATTACACATTTGGTTTCATGATATTCTAGTTTGGGTTGGCAACAATGTTTGACCTGGGGGATTTTGTAGTTGAGATGGAGGGATATATTTATACTATGCCTATTGTGGTTAAAAAAGGAAAATTTTCTAACTAATCAAACATTGTTTTTGAGTGGGAACTTGTGGACCAAGACTCTATCTCTTGATTTGTGGCACATTTTGAACCAATGGTTATTTGTTAGGTACCTAAGAAACATAAGGACCTCCTTGTTTCATGAATCCCTTTGAGGAAGTGAAAGTAGGTTGTAGATTAGACTTCTATCGTTGACCAATATTTACATGTTGTTGACTAGTCATTGCTTAGTTTTGAATTGGCATATTATCCTATGACTAAAGAAGTATGTTCATCATTACCTGGTGGGGTGGAATATTTGTTTCCTCTGATTGAGGTGGTAATGTATTCATCATTTATTGTATTTATACACTAGATTTTGTCTACTATTATGGAATACTACTCGCTACCTATTGAGGGGGAGTAGGATTCATCACATTCTATTGTTGAGGTGTGATATTGGCCATTGTTTGATTACCTAACCTTGTAGGTTGTATAGTTGAGGAAGCAGTTGGTAGAGGCTAGGGTGTGAAAAATCCTATTCCTTGGTATGATGACCTATTCATAGGATTAAATATAGGCACATGTTTTTGGATTTGTGCATTAGTACCACTTTGATTATGATTAGATGTTGTTTACACATTATCTACTATATTTGGCTCACTATTTAGTGTAGAGGCTAAAGACACTTCTTCAATAATAGGCATATGCATCAAGTTATCTATTGAAATGGTTTATACAAATGGGTCAAAATTTATATTCTTTTATCTAGTTAACTCTATCATCACTCTTGTTGAAGTAACTAGGTCAATGAGAGGCTTACTTACCATGTTCATCTAATTGAAATCATTTGCTATATTTGGATATGTTTGATATGCTATCTGCATTTGGTTAAAGTGCTCTTTCATGATGTTTTTGCTTTGATAAGATATATTAGGATCTTGGTACGTTGTTTGGACTAGAGCCATAGGATTTCTAGAAGAAGCATGTTGATCATAAATGATATTTTGGGGCACTCTTACTAGACTTGGTAAATTTTCATGGGGGAAGTCTGTTAGAAAATTAGCCGCTACCTCAATGGCTATAACAAAAATCTTGTCTTTATTCTCTCACAAATGTCATGCAAACAAAAATGGATCATACGTGGAAGTTGTATTAGTAGCATATGATTATTTAATTACTGGTTCATCCACTATAGGTATTTTAGCTAGGTATTATGTGGTTTATTCTTGGTCCTGCTCTAAATAATGTGGTGTGTTAACTATATAATTAGCTAATAGATCTTATCTTTGTACCCCTGATTGAGTATTATAATAGGGATAAGAATCTATCTCATAAACAATGTTATTTGCATAGGGGTCTTGTACCATTTTTTCCTATACAACCACATTACTAATCCCTGGATTGTAAATGAGTCCACTATGAGTGTAGGAATACATGTTGGGATCCATAGTCAATGCTTTGTGATAAAAGGTCAAATATTTATACAAACTCCAAAAAGGATGATGTCTAAAATAGATGATGTTCCAACTTGGTTTAGATTTTTCAAAAGGATCAAATGGTTTATGCAAAGCTTTGTGAGGAAATAAGCTAGCATAACGTATCTAACATTTCACCATTCATACAAAGGTAAGAAAGTAAATGGAACAAAAAATCAAACTGCTAAACTCTAAGGTTGAATTGTTTCAAATCAGTCTAATCTAGGAATTTAAAAGTTGTTAGGTCTTTTGGCCAAACATGGTGTCAAAATCTAGACTTTGAAAATAGATGAAAGTTTAAATCTAACGGATTTAAAACACTTCTAACAAACACTAGACATTTGATTTTTGGACATGAACTTAGTCAACTAGGTATAAGGTATGAAACAAAAGGTACTTTAGCTATAGTTTATTTTCTCACAAAAAATGGTATAAAATTGGGTTCTTTTGGACAAACAAGCTAGACAAAAGTGAATAGTGTAACCATTTTAGACAAAATATCACAAAAGTACACTCAAATTATCTAAAAATATAGGAAAAAATTTGGAACTCTATCCAAGAGGGTCTATGGAACAATATTTGAAATGATTTGGGTAGTGTAAAGGCACTATACTACCCAAAAAGTGTGACAAAAAAGGTTTATTTCAAAGACTCTCTAAGGTAAAGACATTTTCCTATAATTTTGACAGCATAACACTACCTTTCATGACTCAAAATGTTGTGGTGTATAGACTTAAAGTGATATTTTTTAGCAAAAAATGGCTTAAGTCTATTAAGTGATGATAATGATTATGATTCTTAAATGACCTTCAACCTAAATTGGAAATTAAACCTAAGTTCCCTCATGTTTAGTGAAAATGGTGAATCCACTTAACACATCAACCCTATGAACTTATAAAGGTATAAGTTTGAATCTATGTTATAAGTGAAGGACTTAAGCAAGTTTGGTAAAGGTCTAGACTCAATTGGGTAGCATAAATGTGCCAAAGTGGATGATATGACTCTCAAGCTTTTGATGAACTTTTTTAAACAAGGCAAATTGATGATCACACGTGAGCAGCATAACACCTCTTTATTCAAAAGAGAATTTGGACTATGTGTTTGGTTTTGGATTATTTGTTTACACCAAGTTTTAACTCCAAAAAAAATTTAATTTATCACAAAACCAACTAATTAACTATTATTAGATCCTAAACTGACAAGGTTACTTGGTATTGTTGGAATCCATCAATATACATTATTTGAGAGGATTTTAAGTGTTCATCCAAAAGTAAATGCACATTATATAGTAGGGTTTTTATACCCCCATTATCTCAAATGATAGTACTATGATATGGACCTTTAGGTGCACCTTGCACCAATAATACTTCCGTAGCAAGTGGGGATTTGTCTAAGATCTAAAAAGTTTTTGAATGATCTAGGGGAATCAATTATATAATGAGTTTTATGTCAACAACTGCAAAAGAAAAGCATAGATTATTGATCTGTATCACTTGTCCTGTTACAAAAAGGTCTAGTCCTTTTACAACTAATACATCCTATTATTCACTGACTATAGTGTGATGTCCAAAGTGCCATTATGTCCTATGTACAACTCCAAAGGAGCCAAATGAATTTAATAACAAGAGATGAAACCCTGAGTCAAATCTTCCCTAAAGAACTTGCAAGAGGTGATGAATTCCCCCTTGTAAGACAAGATGCATAAAAATAAAGAAAGCATGAAAATATAAATACTTTAGGGTCATTTTCAAGGTCACCCAAATTTGATGAGTTTTTGGGGAGTGCTTTAGATGACTTTCTTTCTAAGCCTTGGACTAGGCTAATTGCAATAGGAATGGCACTTTTGATTTTAAGGGTTCCCTATAAGGGATAAATGGAAGAGAATACACACAACATTCCTCTTTTTACCAAATAAAAATTTGATTAAACAACTATTGCAAACAAAAATTGACAAGTGCATTCAATTTTAAACCCAAAATGAAAGATTTGGTGGTGTTCATTTGAGCCCTTGGTATTAGTTTTAGACTTTGAAAACATTCACCAAAACATCTAAATTCCTTGTTAAACACTCAAAACAAAGTTCCTGATTCATTTTTAAGCATGCAAGAGGTGATTTAAACATGTTTTGAGCAAATATCCCACTTGGTCCTGTAGCAAAATTGTTAGCATGTCTTATAGCTTTGAAGCCCTTTTGAGTTTGAAATAAAAAACTTTGAAGAATTAGGTCTCAAGTCTATGTTTTAAAAAAAAACATAGTGATCGATGGCAGTTATTACCACTAATGTCAGTTATGGCTAATCGAGATCTAGCCAATGTAAGTTCTGCTGACTGATGTTGATATTTCTGCTAACATCAGTTACTATGTAAAAATTGTGGTAACCAAAAATGGCAAAATAAAGTTAGAAAATCAATTTTAAAGAGTTTTAAAGGCTTAAATAAGTATTTTAGAGTTAAAAAAAGATCTCTTTTAGGTGTAGGATGCATCTAGTCCCACTAGGTGTACCATAATGTGATCTATAAATTTGACTCAAGAGAGAATGGTTAGTATGGTGTTAGTCCCAAAATGAAAAAAAAATGAAATAAACACACTAATAATATAACATCACTAAACTTAAACACCAGGGAGAGCTTAGGTAATAAAATCAAATGACAAGCATAACTAAAAATCAAGGGATCAAATAGAAGAGTTCTTTCACCTTCCTTGGATGCTCTAAATGCCTTTGTAGTAATGGCTTACTCGGCTTGTTCTCGTGTAGTCCTTGGCAATGGAAGCTTAGCTACCTCCATCTTTCCTTGACACCTTTGGCTTATGGCTGAGCTTGTAATCAATTTGGCATGGTAGCACTAATTTCTTGAAGCTTTTAGAACCAATTTGGCATTATAACTTTGCATAAAAAAAGCTTAGAAATGTTGTTGTGAGGTCTTCTATTTATAGATTTTTGAATTTTATCAGAGTCAACCTCAACCATCCATCTCAAGATTGAGATGTGTGGTTGACGATTAATTTAATTTTTGGAATTAATTTTATAATTATCCTCATCATGTCATTGGAAGAAGGGGAAATTAAGAGGCATGGATGGCATCATGAAAGGCATTGATGAGGCATGGAGGGCATGAATCATGGTATTTGTGGTATTTATGGCCTATGGATTTCTTCCCAAGAAATGAGGTCACTTGATGATGCATATGTTTAATATTCATTTCTAAAAACAATTTTTCAAAAAGTTTCCATGGAATTATTAATTAGGCCTTCATTTGGGTTAACTAGCTCTTAAGCATGATTAAGCACTTTATGCACAAATTAATCAGATTGATTAGAATTCCTTATTATTGGTCTAAATTTTGACATTATTGGATTTGGAAGTCTATGTCAGGCATGCATCTTGTGCATAAGATTTGATAGAAAAGAGCAATCCAAAGCACCCAAGTGCAAATTTGGCATTTTGACTTGAAATGGATTGATTATAGTTAGCTATCCCATAAATTGCATTGCCCCATTTAGGTATACCCTAGCCAAAATCAGCACTTGAATATGTTAGTTTCACATCATTTAGTATGTTTTAGTGTTTGAAGGCCAAATTGTGAATTTTGGGTATAAATTTATCGCTGGCTAGAATTAGGTGTCTACAAAATCAATATTTTGACTTCATCATTCCAAATTTTGTCCTAGTTAGCATTGATGAATATAGCTCTTGAGCAAGTGACAAGATAGTTAGGCAATCATATTAACAAAGGGAAGAGCTAACTATATTTTAATCCTTGCACTTAGAGGGTGAAATGTGTAAGTGTAAAGCTAGCAATGTGACTTTCCTTCCTAGTGAGCATTCTAAAAATTAAATTATATTTTAATAAATGAAGTTTATCATGAGTAAATAATTTAAATTAATTTAATTTTGACATTAAGAAAACTAGGTAGCCTCATAATTTATTTTTGTGATAATATTTTCATTTTCAAAAGGATAAATCATTAATTAAACTTGTATATAAACTCCCAAACAAGCAGGGTAATTCATAAAAATATAGATCCCATAAAATAATATTAAAAATGCATCCAACATGCCTATAATGTTCTATAATAACCAAGAGCATTCACTCTCTCTCTAATCATAAATATTATGCTAAATTAAATCAATTTATTTTTGTCTCACATTGAGAATAAAAACCACATCAAGACAAAATAATTAAAATGCATAACATGCATACTATCCAAAATTTTAATCATAAAAGCAAAAACCAACAAGTTGATCAAAACACATGCAGAAAACTTCAAATTTCCCATAAGCATACCACAAAAATTATTATTGTCAATAAGAGAGTACAATCATGGAAAAGAAGTGAAACCTAAAACAATATAGGAAATTAAACTAGTGATACCAACTAAGGGTAGTTAACCTCCTCTTTAGCTCAAGGTCATTGCACCATTGTCTAGTTTATTTAAAACTCAAAGTGCAGCCATTATTAAATTTAAAATATAACTAATTTTGACTTACTCCTTAAAGACTTAGAGCTTATGAAAGTTCTATACTTATATAGTCTCATGTTGTTTCAATTTATTAAAACATAAATGCCTCAATCTGATTAATGAATAATGATACAACTTATGATCAATCCTATAGTTACCAAATAAGATATAGTAGGTAGCTCATAGATTTATTTTATTGAAAAGATATCATGTTGACAAATAGTCAATGTGTATAATTAACAATAAGAGTGAGTTAATGTTGATAGAAGGTGTATTTCAACCAAGTATACAATTTCATGTCACTAAATCTATCAACAGATCCATTGTATCTAAGGTAGCATAATACTCATCCCATAATCATTAGGATGCCATAGAATTATCAATAACTAAATGATATAAAATATTGAGTTATGTGGTGATTAAATGCATAACTAAATTACACAATACATAACACCAACATGCTCAAAAAAATCATATAGCTATAATAGTTTCATTACAAGATTAAAACTATACTAACTCACTTATTTCCTATATAATTTCCAGACATGGGTCAACAAAGTGTAGCCAACACTATAACATCAAGTTAATTTCCATCTATACACACAATCATCATATTTAATAAGAAACTTGCTGAAATCTAGTTATTTACCATTTCCTAGAACAATAATTACATTTCAATGATAGACTAGCTTAGAAGTAACCATCAATCATAAGGAATGAACATAGTCATAAGATGATATGAAATTTGACATAATCAAGGTATGAAAGGATCATGATCATCATAGACTTTCCACATAATTTGAGTGTTAATAGTCATGCAATCCACAATCATCACACCAAAATAAGAATTTTCAGCCCTTCACTTGATCAGTGAAATCCAATACAAATCCATACTAGTGACTATAAAAATGTAAAGAAGGTTGAGCATACCCTCAGCTAGAACATGCAAAAATAAAATAATTCTCAAGTTCACACAAACCCCAAAACATTATAGATAATGTTAAATAACCATTATGGCATAATAGAATCAACATAATAGCCCACTCAAATAGTGCAACATGAACATTTTCCTATTTTTTATTCCATATTTATTTTCATTCTTACATACTAATAAACACATTCCACATAAAATATCATGCACAAGACAAAATTTTACTTTGGACACACCATAGGCCCATGTGGGAATAATAAAATATTTTCACATGAGAATATACCCCAGTAGGGTTTCATATGGAATTGTAGTTATTAACAGAGAATTTAAATTTCAAAATTAAAACTAGAAAAAGAGAAACACGTGTCTGGGAAATGTATGTAGACTTTGTCTTTCCCATAGTGGTGCCATACTAATAACAATAATGCCATTCCATTTATGCCTTGCTATGTGTCCTTATCCCTTTCTCTATCACCTTCCTTTCTCATCTCCTCTCTACCATTCATTTCTCTCCTTACATCTCCTTCTTCTCAATCATTCTCTTATAACACACCCCATCATGGTAGTGACTAAAATATAGGCTGAAAAGCCTACTCCAACTCTCCTCGCCCCTCTCTCTCTCCATTAGTATATGCCCAAAATGATGGAAAATGAAACACTTTCCAAATTAAAACCCTAAATTTAAATTATTTACCTTAAAAGCTAAGTCCAATGTCATACAAGCTCATGATCCCCATCATGGTCCAAGTATTTTACCATAAGAAAATTGTGGCTTGGACATCTAGCCACTTTACACTAAAACTTAAAATAAATATAAGTCCTTATATATATTCATGCCAACACATAAATATTTTAAAAAATCAAAATTCCTTTCATTAAATCAAGTTGACACTCTAATATATTTAAACAATTCAAAAATCCTTTGATTTCACATGCCTAGCATAACCATAGATATAATCTTTTATATAATCCACATAAGATTAAATTCTTAGAAATGATGGTAGATTAAATCACCCAAGTTAATAACTTAATGGTTCTACTTCAGGACACACACACACACACACACACACACAAGTGGTGCATATGTTATTATGCTTGGATATATATATATATATATATATATATATATATATATATATATATGAAATAACATGTTTTACATGTTTTATTGGTTATGGGTAGAACTCAACTATTTAATTTTGAGGTAGATCTACTGGTTATATGTATATATATATATATATATATATGTATATATATATATATATATGTATATATATATGTATATGTATATATGTATATATATATATATATGTATATATATATGTATATATATATATATATACATATATATATATATACATATACATATATATATATATATATACATATATATATATATATACATATATATATATATATACAGATATATATATATATATATATATATATATATATATATATACATACATATAACCACTAGATCTACCTCAAAATTAAATAGTTGAGTTCTAGCCATAACCAATAAAACATGTTATTTCATTTTATTTAACGGTATTAAAATGCATCAACTGATGGGGTCATGACAAGCAGCTCTAATATTGGACTTTTGTTTTGTTTGAGTCTTATTGTTACTAGTGATAGGACTGTTTTTGACCTTAAGCTTTCCACTTTTGATATCATGTTTCATTTTAAAGTAGTGATCCTCATTATGAGTGTTTTTGTCATAATAATTACACTCTAGCTTTTTATTAGGTTTAAAGTTAGATTTTTGATCTTTCTTTTCATGTGTATTATTAGAATTAGCATGTTATTTGACATTCTTATGTTGGTGTTTAGAAACAAAATCATGTTTTTTAGTCTTAAGACCACTAAATTGAATCAATTTTTATTCTTTTTGATGTAATAAAGTGAAAAATAATTCAAATGCCAACATAGCAGATAGAGTAGGAAAAACTAGTTGCGAATGAATATTAGTAATAAACTGATGAAAAGGTCATGGCAAATAATTTTTAATGATAATATGAATCAAATTAAAATCAAAAACTTTAATGCCTAAACTAACTAGTTGAGAATGAAAAGAATGAATTTTAGTCAAGAAATTATCCATAGTTTTAAATTCATTGTACTTTAAATGAGACAATTGATCATAAATTTGAATTTTACAAGATTCATTCACAACATCATAAATAGATTTAAGATTAGACAAAGCAGTGGAGGCAAGAGAACAACCATCAATATGGGAATTCAATGTAGGGGTCATGGCCATGCCAATCAATACTAAGGCCTCATCATTTTTTACTGTCATTTTTCTTGAATTTTGATAGACATAGTATTTATATCCAATTGGGGATCTGTGCCATCTACTATGCACACCAAAATGTTTGAAAGTGAAGATATATTACATATGTGATTTCCATCAATGGTAATTGGTGGATGTGAGTTTAAATTTGAGCAATAATTGAGTCATTATGCTAAAATATTACCTAATGACAAAAAATTATATAGGTAAAAATTCACTTCAGCAACAAAAGGCATAGGAGGGGTAAAAAACCAAGGGAATGACTATGTTGAAATGCAAAAGAGATAGCAAAAAAAATTAAGATCTAGAAAAAAGGATAGAGAATTGAAAAAGACTTTGCCAAGCTGATTTGAAAATGATAGCATCAACTAAAAAAGGTCTATTGTTTAATTTAAAGCTTAAATGAATGTATTTTTGCTTTAAAACGAGGAAAACTTAGATAAAATTTAAATAAATAAAACTAATTGCCCTTACATAATTTTTCTATAAAATAGAGACAATAAAGTTCTTTTTTGTTGTTTTTTTTTGAGATTTAAAGTAAGCTCATACAATTAAAATATGCAACTTACCGTTTAAAAAAAAATAGTTTTAAGTTTAAAGAATCTTCTTTTTTTTTTTTTTTTTTTTGTATTTTTTTTAAGAGATAAATTAAGTTCATGCAACTTACAAATGAAAATTTGGAATTGAATTTGAAATAAATTGCTTTCCATAAAAAATGAAAATGTCTTAAGTATTTGTTTTTTAAGGAAACCCACTTTTTTTAATTGGATTTTTTTTATAAAAAAAAAACAAGATGTTACATTAAAACATCCTTAATAATGGAAATAAAAAATAAAATGTGTTTATATGAAATGTAGAGTAACATAAAAAAAATGTCATTCAAATATGAAACACAGAGGTAAAAGAAAATACTTGAAGAAATGATTATGGTGTTGTAGGGAGGGATGCCAATTGGAATAAATTGAAAATTTTGAACAAAATTGTTTTAGAGTGATGCAGAGGCAGAAGTAATTCAAAATTTTGGATAGAGAGAGATGCCAACTAAAAGTAGGAGATGCCTAACAAGCATAACAGAAGAAAAAGATAAAAAAGGAATGCCCAACAAAAAAGGGTGACTTTTTGAGAGCATAACTATAAAAAGAAGATTAGATAGAGAAACATCTTAGTTAGAGGAGGAGGATGAAGTGCACCTATAGGAAGGTCATATGACATTATACAGAGTGTTTCACAGTAAGAAACTAGGTAAAAAATTAAAAAAATAGAGATGGTGCCAAGAGACAAAGGGGGAATGCAATAGGAAAAAGAGAAAAAAATCTTAGCTGCAGAAAGATGTTTCGGGATGCCAAGTAAGGGGAAAAATTGATAAGGGTGGAGCCTGAGAGAAGAGAGGTAGGCATAAATAAAATTAGAAGGAACAAATCTACAAAGAGCTTCTCACAAAAAATTCTACTTATTGAGAGGTGGTAAAAAAATTTAAAAGAAAATGGTTGAGCACTATATATGTAAAAAATAATAATAGTCAGAATATTAAAGTAAATGAATGAGCCAAAAAAATATAATATGTTTGCATATAAAATAGGTATATTACAAGTTATAATGCTCATAAAAAAACAAAACAAACTAAAGTAGTACGTATTGCTAAAAATGATTATTTTTGCAAAAAATGTTAAAAAAAATGGCTAGAATCCTACAAAAAAAGTTAAAAACCACTAAATTTAAGCAAGGAAAAAGAGGTAGGTTTAAAATAATGAGCAAGGGTTAGAGCTCTTGAAAAAACAATCTGAGAAATCTCCTTAAAAAAACCTACATAGTTTTTTATAAAATGTCATTAAGATGACCATAACTCCAATACCATGAAGGATTTTAACCTAAGAATTATCATCAATGATATATCATGAAAGTGAGAGAAAAACAAGAATGCACAAAACTGAGTTACCTCTCAAGGGAAAACTATATTGACAAGAGTTTTAAATTTGAAACCAAACTTATCAGAGAGAAAAAACTACATGATATTATTGGAAGGCTTACAATAAATATCTCCACAAGTACAAGATTTGATCAAGAGTAGAAGAGAAGGATAGAGAGAGCTATATGATTCTTATTGAGAAAAATAAGAAAGGAAAGGCCCTTTTATAAAGTAAGAGGATGAAAATGGGAGTTACATAGAATCTCATTATGACCTTACAAGCCCCCTAAGTATGTTTCATTTGTGTCATAGTCCCTTACAAAGATAATGGAGGTGTGTGCCATGTGGAAAAGGAGTTACTCATGCAAGTAATTCCTAAAACCTAAGGGAGCACAAAGAGGCAAGTGACATTTCATGTAATGTATATTTATGTGAATTAATGGTTCATATAAATATAATCCTCACATATTAAAAATAAACTTAGAATAAAATAAATTATCCTAAATAGAGGGTAATTCTAACAATGTATTCCAATAGAATAGATAGTGTATAATTGGGGCATACCAATATGGTTAAAGCAATAGCTCTTAGTCAAATTGGTGTAATTTTATCCTCATGTCTATTTAAGTTATTAGTTGAGTAATACCTTATCCCCTAAAAAACTTAGCAAGTTTAATCTCCAAGTCATACTCCTATAACTTTGTCATCCATTGGCCTCAACATTCACCTGATTCATTATGTTCAAGTATTTGATTAATGGTCAGGTTTAGGATAATCATGTACATGTATTCATGATAATTTAGTGCCTCAACATGTTCACATATTTGAATAGGGCATATAAATGTTTGTCTAGATTAGAATATCTCAATTATGGATTTTTGAGGTTGGTTCTCATGAAGGCAATAAGATGTTCCTCTCTATCCAATCTCTAGGTGAGGTAGGCAATGATGGTGTGTTTAGAAGCAAAGGGGTAAATGTATAAATATCACATGTATTATGGACTGATAAGCATTAGGGATTGAAAAATGATATATTTTATATCCTCAAAAGTTCTCTTCAATTTTACATGTCATTCCACTTTCGCATCATGTTTCACATAACATTTATGGGTTTAACAATTTTAATAAATCTAGAAATGAATTTCTGAACAAAGTTTATTTTCCCAAAGGATAAATTTAATTCCTTCTTGATATTAGGTAAAGGTAATTTATAAATCACATTAGCTCTTTGGATCATTAGAAATACCTTATTGGGTGTCGATATGATCAAGAAGTTTACTTTCATTGACACCAAACACACTCTTCTTTGGGTTTAGGGAAATGCCATACCTCCTGCATCTTTCAAATACTTTCTCTAAGTGTCATATGTGATTTGAACTATATTTGGAAAACACCATCAATTAATCCATATAAATTATTATACACTTACAAGTTAGTCCCTCAAAAGTGTAATCCATCACCCTCTAAAAGGTTGATCTAATATAGATAAACCCAAAGGGCATTCATTTGTAAGTGAATGTGCCCCTTTTGGTAGTGAAAATGGTTTTAACCTAGACTTCCAAAATAATCAAGACCTAGTTGTATCTTGAAAATCCATCCAGGAAGGACATTATTTGGGATCCATTGACCATTTAGATTAATTCATCAAAGCAGGGTAATGGGTAGTTGTCTTTATCTAAGGCTTGATTCAAGTTCTAGAAGTCCACACATAGGTAGATATCTCCATTATTATTCCATATTGGTACTAGGTTTTCCACCCAAATAGATTGACAAACCAAGAATATTATCTTAGTAGAGATTATCTTATGGACCTCTCTATGTATTAAGGGTTCAATAATTGGCTTACTCTACCTAAATTATTTTTTGACCTAGTTTGAGTGGGATAGTGTTAGTGATTAATTTCAGGTCAAATACTTTGAGGTATCCATAGGCCCAAGAAATTACATCTTTGTAGATCCTCTAGTTCAAAGTATGTCCAATCAAGACCTACATTAACAGTCTAAGGGCTTTCCATATGGCCAAGGGTGATGATTCAAAACTTTTGGTTCTCAAATTTGGGTTTATTTGTTTGGAATGTGAGGTTTAAAGTATTGAGAACCCCTTCCAATGAAACCATACCTTTTGGGATATGATTCCCATGAATATTAGGGATCTCATCCTTATCTAACTTATCTTTGGGGTTTTCTCTATCTACCTCATTGATTATCAAGGTTTTGAATACCCCTGTGCTATTAATAAACTAGATAATCTATTGTTCATCTTTGAAGACTTATAAATTGGTCACATTGTTTGGGACAAAGGGATGAATTATTAGTTCCATAGATAATTATTGTAACTCAATGTCATATAGGGTTTAAGTTTGCTTCTACAGACACTAATGAGTCAACAACTTGGTTTTCTTCCCTAAGTATAAGGATGACATTAAATACACTAAACATTTTGATCAAGTCATAGTATCTATGTTTATATCATCTGAGATATGATAACTTAAGTTTAAATTTACTCTAGAGCTAGTTGACTACCAATTTAGAGTCATTGAATAATTTTAGTTCATTTGACTTATGTTTCAACACAAATTTCAAGCCTAAGATTAGTGCTTTATACTCTAATAGATTATTTATACAGGGAAATAATAACCTATATGATGTTATATGTTTCCTCCCTTAGGGGTTTATTATAATAACACCAGCCCCACTACCTTGTTTGTAATGAGCCCCATATACATGAAGGCACCATAGGCTTGGCAAGTCTGGCAGATTGTCAACTTTGTCTTTGGTAGACTTTGTGTTTAGAATATAGATTCCTAAGTCCAAGGATGATAGGTTCTCTCTCTTTTTAATTATGTTGTATTCAGTTATCATGTGTTTCATGTGGGGATCTCTATCCACCCTAATTTTATTGGATAAACTTCTCTCTAGGGTAGCCAAATATGAGAGAAATTTGTGGCCATATATTTGTTTAGGGATTTAGACTTGTGTCTACTAAGGATCATGCCATAGGCTTCAAGAATATCCAACAATTGGATGTCTATGAAATTTTGAATCCTAGGCTTGGATTATAGATGAATGTGGACATTTAGAAGGTCTCCCACCAATTTAATCTTAGATTTATCTATTTAAAGCACCACATTATCTAACTTGATAGGGATTAGCCCTAACATTTCACAGATGCATGTTGGCCTTGCATTAGTTGAGGTACTCAAATCAACTAGGAAATTATGTAATTTATTCTTAAACAATATGATGGTCAAGAGGAAGGGATGCACTTCAATCTTATTTTTGTGAATGAGCACATTTGTATGATCTACTTTTAGCTTCACATGGGTTGGCTAAGTTGAATTTTTAGTTATTGACTTTAGCACAAGATCATGTTTATAAATGATATAATTAAGCTCATGAAGCATGATATTGGATTTGATATTATTTGTTTCCTCTACATATTATAACCCCCTTCACTCTAGACTTGGGAGGCTTCTACATGAGATCTTAGTTAGTGAGGTATTGTGGGTGGAGGGTCATTTCTAGTATTATGGTCATGTGGGGTGGCACCATAATTTGGAAGTTTTGAGGTAGTGATGGGTTATTATGTTTGTTAGTTCCTTATGTCATAACTAATCCTTTATAACTATTGGAGCACATGGACTTCACTATTACTCTCCTCTAGCTCTTTATCCTCTTGGCTGGTATAATCCATGGTTTTCAATAACATGTATGTGCTAGGGGTATAACTTATTTGGATGGTTCAAGACGATTTGGGACCACCTCATACTCCTCCATTTCCATTTGGAAGATATCAAAATAACTACAAAACTTTATACAATCAAACTCCCTATGGGTAGCCATGTTATGCACTTGACACCTATTGGGCATGGCTATTTCATAACTGTTAACTTGGGGTAGCCTATTGGGTGAGGGTTTTGGCTAACCATGGCAATGGTTTTAGTTTATATTATATATTTGATATGTAAAGGTCTAATTATAAATATATACATTAGAGGTACTCATCTGGCTTTGTAGTCTAAAGAAGTCAATACTAAGTGTTTTACCATTCTCTGGATGGTTGCTAGATCATTTTTGTTGGACTCTTAAGGTATGGTTTGGGTATTTTTAGCCACTTACAATGTCACCTAGTATTGTAACTAAGTATCTATTTCATGGTTCATTCAGTTAAGGAAACCCAAGTGTTGGTTTAGTGTAATGTCAAGTAGAGGCAGTTAATTTGTTGTGGGAAGTAGCTGAAGTATTGGGATATTTGATAGCAGTAGGAAAGAGGTTCAATGTGGGCATATGTGGAAACATATTAGTAGTGGGAAACATCATCCAATCTTTAGGTTTCAACTACTTTTCTACCTTTATGGCTTATGTTTAATATAGGGGCAATTCCACTATTTTTGGGTCTTGCTTCATAAACATAGTCATCCAAAGGTCTAAGGCATTTTTACACATTTCAAGCACTAGTTGGGGGCTAGGTTGGTAGAGCACAATAACCCAAATACAAATCTTATATAATATAGTATTGAAATTCCTGATACACTCATTAGGTTCTCATTTAATATAGGTGAAATATTGATAGAAGACACTACGGTTGATAACTTGTCTAAACTAGATCATGAAAGCACTACTAAATAGGTCCCAATTTGTGTTTAAGTTATCTAGGAGGATAGGTAACCAGTCATAGGATGAGTCCATTAACATTAAGGGGAAGAGACTACACACTACATCCTCATGTTGTACATTCAAAAGAATCAAGGTGGTATTATAGGAGGTCACCTCCTCTTCAACAGTTCGTTCTACACCTAGAGTGAAATGAGGGAGATATCTTTCTAGGTTTCTAGGTAAGTCATGGATAACTCTAGGAACATTAATGGCCAACTAAGATGATGGGAGAGCCATATTTGGTAGTCTATTTATGGGAGATCGAGAGGATGAGCTAGTGGGAATTATTGAAGGTCTAGGTCTAGGTTTACTAAGTCTAGGTCTCTTATGGGACAATAAGGGTGAAACCACTAGTCAATAATGATGAGGCCTAGCTCTGGTGATAGGTGTAATGGACTCTAATTTATTTCATAGATAATTAATACTTAGTATAATACCATAAACCAATATAAACTTAAATAAGTAAAAACTCAATATGAAAAATATCAATAGGACCTCTTTTTAATGGTAGTTATTGTTATCCATAAGATCCTTCTCAAAAGGCACTCATGAGGCTGAGTGTCTTCAAGGAGAAGAATGGGAATAATGATGGAATTTCATCCTCCATTTTAATATTGATGTGTTATCATCCACATGGTTGCATGTATGTGGATTCCTTATAGATCCTGTGTGGAATAGTCTTTGAGAGATGTAGTGCCACCACCAGAGATTCAATGTTGATCATTTGAGATATTAGTTATTTTCTTCAGTTCTATTTCCAATGTTAATGTGTTTTACTTTGACCTTTTCTAAAATGAGGGGAAGGTAATTCATCTTCCAAAATAAACATAAAAAATAAGGGAGGGTAAGGTAGGAAATAGTATTTACAAGGTTGAAATGAAGTTAATGCTTCAATAATCAAGCCAAGTACATCTACCATAGTTATACCACTGTGTGTTGAGTTTCACCATAGGTTTTAACCCATTACTACATAATGGGAAGAGTCTAAGGAAATATGGAAGAATTATTTATTTATGAAACCCTTACTAATATCAATATTCAAAATCCCACAATACGTAACACATGGACTTCCAATACAACCTATAGACTTAACATGATTTATAAATATTTTGAAGAGAATGAAAAGGATTCATAAAGAGAATATAGTAGATAAGCATGTTATACCCATTATGTTAATTAAGTGACATGGATTTTTTTGACTTTATTAGCATTGGTATTTCTTTATAAATGGAGATGATAGATACTTTAACATATAGAGCATGGATTTTATAAAAAGTTGAGGATTACATTTATTAAAAAAATAAGTATCGTTTAAAAATTATCAATCATGGCCAACTATTCATAATCTAAAATGGAGTAAGAGAAATTAGGTGAAATCCTATCTTAATTCTAATAGCACTTTGGAGGAATTATCAATCCTAAAAACATAATACAATTACATATTTATAGATGAGGATGGGGCTCACCTCCAAGTAACACAAGATTAACCATCCTAGGCCATGATGGCCACTCCTAATTATCATAACTGCATGATTAAAAAAATGAGAATATCCTCTCCACTCACTTCAAAGATATCTAAATGGTCCCACTTAACTAATATGTGGAGGAGGGAAAGACTGGATAGCTCTTAACTACTTGGACTTTGCTTCCCTAGATTCTAGTGTTATTGTCATTAGGACAAATTCCTAATCTAATTTGGTGAGGTTCATTAAGGTCTCTTTGAAGATCATCTCTGACTAGGCCAATAGACTTTGGTAATCCTATAAGGGGTAATCCATAACCACCTTGACTTCATACACCTGGATGATGTTCACCATGGATTGGGTGAAGAGATCAAGCACTACTTGGGCTCTACGTTTGTTTACCTTGGCCACCTTCTTACACATAACCTAGTTAAAGTGACCCAAGTGGACCACAGATTCACCCCTCATCTATTATAGTGCCATCTAGGTCAAATAACATTATGATATTGAAATCTTTGAAGTAGGCCAATATTTTATTCTTACCATATTCTAGGGGGTCTATCACAGTTTGGGCCAAACCTAGCCATTCCTCAATTACAGCTCCCATACTACCATTATATATTTGATATAAGATCAAGTCTAAATTAGGAATCAAATTCAACTCAGGGAACATGCCCATGTGTAATATAATCACAAGTATCTTGCATTTTCTCTCAACTAGAGAAGTTATCTCCAAATAGGCTTGGGTCCATTAGATAAGCACTTAGTTTTATGTTAGAGTCTCCACCACCTTTCCTAAAGCTATAAATAGTTATAGGATGACATGCTTGACATGTCTAATTATCTCAATAGGGAAGGATCTCTTCATCTATTCTTATAGGGTTAGAACATGTTTTTGTATGTCTTTTATTAGTTTTAATGACATGTCATGGGTGGCCTAGAGAATTGAGATCGAATCCTCAACCACTTTATAATCCTATATAGAATTCCTCACCTTAGTGAGGGATAAAAAATATTTTTGGATCTACCATATGATAGGGTTCCCATCTTGTGTAAATTTTTGTGTGAGGATTATTTGCATACTCCCCATGGTGCAATCAAAATCCAACTATATATCTAGGTCACCTTATATTATCATCTTTGGTGCCTATGACACTATAACAATTATCCATGTGTTGGGGAGGTGTTGGTGGGGTGGTGGAGATGGTAGTGATAGGTGGAGGATAAGGTGGATAGGTCATGGAGGAATTAGAAGTGGTAAACAAGGAAATTAGTGGAGGTGGAGGAGGCATGTGGGCATATGGAGGCAAGACAAATTGGGATGTCCAAGGAAACATCTATACCTACTATTTATTTTGGGTCATAATAACATGAGGGGAAATGGATATGAAGAGAGAGATATTTAGTGGAAGGGGAGATATTGTTTGATTAAATTTTAATCATTAGGTGCCTTAGGTTAGGGGAAAGGGAGACTATAGAGCAATACAAGGATCTATTAGGGTTGACACTGGAGGGGAAGTAAAAACCTATGGAGGGGGTGATATGGAGTGATAGGTTACTATACTGATGGATGAGTGTGAGATGCATTATGCTTTATATGTATTAATGGAGGGAGTAGAGGTAAAAGAGGCTAGGGAGGCTGATTGAGGAACTTTTTGAGCCATAGAATGATTCACCAAGATGGTCTAGTCTAATTGAGATGTGCACATAGGTGAATTTTCCACTAGATATATTATATTACTTGGTGAAACAAGGATGCTTGTAGGCATTCAAACTTGTGGAATGACTAGAAGGGGCATTGTGGAAGTCTCAAGTTTGGGGATTGGAAAGATATATGGAAATGAATAAGTGAGGACACTATGCATGTCTAAGGCTAGAGGCAATTGAGTTAATAATGGATGGGGTAAATGGGGAAGAAATGAGTTAGAACCTAAGTAGACTATGGTGGGGAATCAAAGTTGGGTGGTGCCATAAGAGGCTACTAAAGGTGGAGGGACTGGGATAAGGGACTTGTAATGGTGTCTATTATTGGTTATGCCTCGCATTTATATCTAAGATATAGTTGCAATTAAACCTCATAGCTAACCAGTCTAGGGCCACTATAATTGAGCTTGAACCACATGTTGTTGAGACACCTATGTCTAAATTGGTTGGTGACAAGCTTCCTAAGTCACTAGAGGTGGAGGTAGAGCCATGGTATGAGTAGTGGGAGATCAAGGGGCTTAAGTTACCTATATCCCCAATAGAATTATCTTATAAATCTAGGGAAGAGTTTTTATGACATCTTCTCCCAATTGAGTTGATTCAGAAGGGGTCGTAGGCAGCTCAGTGTGAACCTTATTACCCTTCTTATTTCTAAAGGCTTCAATTCAAGTAAACACTTATTGGTTATCTTCCATTTTCAGGTATAGTTCATCATCATCAGGATGGTGGAAAAAAATAATGTTTATATGAGCTGAGTATCTAATTAGGCCTTGGCCATGACCCATAGGTCCTAATCTCTTATCTTGGATTTCCCCAAGGTTAAAGAGTATTGCATGGATGCCATCTTCTATAGGGAATGGAAGGCCTGATACACATGGTACTGAATGGTAATTTGGAAGGACAAGCATCCTTTTTATTGGTGACCAATATAGTAGCTGAAGAACCCTCCATTAATTGGTACATAATATCCCACTTTGTAAGACAAACTAAGACATGTTAGGGAAAACAGAAGGACTCTTTGAGAATTCCCTTGACTTGAATTATAGTATCCTCCTTTTAATACCAGTAGTTTCTAATAGTAAAAAGGGAGTTCTCTAATTTCCTTTGATATATGGGGAATATGGGCCTCATTGATTACATTGTACACCATTAGGTTTCAAAACTCATATATATCCTAGATATGATCCATATATTGGTGGCCATATAGCTTGTAAAAAGACCATGTGGACAACCAAGCCTCCAAGAATCCATATAAGGAAAAAAATGGGTTAAAGGTGAGCATCATGTAGACTGTATCTATGAGGTAACTCATCATGTATAAATTCTTCCCTAATCAAGCATTTTATATTAATTTAATTATGTTAAAATTAACCACCCTTCCCATGTTAGGGACTTAGAGCCATGTAGAATCACGTGTAGTAGGGGCACCCACATGATTTTGATGTGTATGTAATCCATTGATCTGAATAGATAGTTTAGAAGAATCATACCAACATGGATCTCCTCTTTGAAGGTGTATACTATGTATGCATTAGCATCCTCCATATTTAACCATTTGGTATCTTAGTTCTCAATCTAGTCCTTCAAGACATTGTGGATTGGGAAAGCATTAGTCTAGGTATTCACCATGGATATGTTGTATGAAAAGGTGTACTCAAAAATATTTCAATAGGATTTTAAGGTGGCCCTTGAGATGTCTATAATTTTATTCTTAGATTTGTCCAAGTAGACCATGTCATGAATCTCATTTTGCACCCACCTAGATGTGAAAATTAGTTTGTTGAACAAGTGAGCATAGGGGAACACTTTTGTATTTATCATAGCCTTAAGTATCCCACACTTTTCATAATCCCATAGGGCATCCTTGAATTATAATTCCTCTTTATTATCATTGTAATACTCCTTAGGTACATGGTTGATATAATGAAATATCTCATTATAGTGTTTGAACTAAGTCTAGCCATTTAAGAAAAGACTACCCTAATATTTTAGCTTATCCTTGGTATTTTAGGATGAGGTGACCATTTCAATGGGATGGAATTATGTGGAAGAGTATTGAGCACAAGGGAAAGTATAAAGGGTACTCGATGAGAACAAAATGCAAGGAGTCAATTTTGGGAGTTTGAGAATGATAATAGTTAATTCATTTTATTTGAGATACTTATAGAAAACACATTCATCCCCTTACCTTAATGGAATTTGGTAGCTCACTCATTTTAGATTAATATTTGAGTTGGTGGCTCAATCATCCCCTTTATTTCTTGATCTATAGTTAAATTCGTATCTCTTGATCATGTATCACCTATTAGATCTAATGATGTTGATGCAACATTTTAAATTTTCCAATCAGGTCCTATTTCCCACATTATTAATGCTAAGAGTGTGGTAGACATATGACCACATCATCTCTAAATCTTCCTAGGCAACCCTTGATTTATGCCATGTGTTATTGGATTTCATTGAAATGGTTAACACCTAGGCACAACTAAGTGTTATGCTCTTATACACTTGGGAGAGAGAAATGCCTATTGAGGATACTTGGCATAGTTTTATCACCCCTAAAATTACATATATACTTCATTTTAATTATATCAGGGCTCCTAAGGTTCCACCTACTAATATGCACACATATTCAATGTGGTGTGCTATGATACATTGGACTCTCCTAGGATCTCACATCTCTACTAGTTTAGGTAGATTGAAAACTATACAAATGTGTTGCATGGTGTTCCATCATTTTGTTCGAGCTCTCTTAAGCTTTGACATCTCTATCATGATTGGGATACTAATGCATATGACCTAGGGTTGATCTCATTAGTTAGATCCAAAAACCTCTAAACTTTAAGACACATGACATCCTTCCATTTGGTTGATCTCTCCCAAGATCTAACATCCCTATTAGATATGGGAGATAAAGTATTATGTCCTTGGTTGATGTAGCATATCCTCATTGGGTTGAGATATCTTAGGTTCTAATATTTCTATTAGGACTTGGAGACTATCCTTCCTAACCTTGGTTCAAGTTAATTAAGGAATGCTTATATGCTTCTGACCATTAAGACATGTGACATCCTCTCATTTCATTAGGCTCTCTCGGGATATGACATCTTTGTTAGGACATTTAGACTAATGAATTTGACAATAAGGAATGTGGATATTCCTGATTAACGATGTGTTGACATCACTAATAGTTGCCCATATGGCATCTTTTTATTACAATGTTTCCCTTTATTAAAAACCATGAAAATGACTAAGTGAAAAGAAAAGAACCACATCCAAATATATGATCACCTAGCTTATAGCTAAGCTCTCAAGGCATCGATGACCAATTTTGACCCCCAAGGTTAAAAAGTCAACCCTTATAGCAAAAAAACTTACTTTTCATGCTTCCATACCTTGTTCTTATCCCTTTCCATGCCTTATATGTTCTTGAAATATCCTTCATAAAGTCTTATTAGCATAAGTTAAGGTAAATTTGAAAAAATTAAGGTAATCGTTTGTTTGTCTCCTACTAGTTCATACATGTCATGGTGTAAAAAGGGTTGGTTAAATAGTTTCATAGTTTATTAGGTGTCCCTAAAAGTCATCCCATGCCTTCATCACATTTTATAAACATGTCACACTTGTTTGTAAATATTAAGGTTATTTTCAAAACTTTAAGACAAGTGTTATCTAAAAGAAAGGTGATTTTGGTCAACTCCAATGTATGTTAAAACTACAAAGATTAAATTCTCATATAAATACCTTTGTCCAAGATTTTGAAGGAGTTTTATAACTTCCATGTATGTTAGAGATGTCAAACCACTTCAGTTTTGTATAAAATCACTCCAACAAGGTAATTATAGGTACTTGTATAGACTTGGGAGACTCACTTCTAGGTGAAAATGTTTATAGGTGTCTATTTATCTTCTAAATGTAAAATCCATGCTTGATTTTCAAGTTCAATTCCATAGAATGAAAAATTTTCTTCCTTTCCTCCATCACTCTCTTGGAAAGCTCATAAAGTTAGTTTTCACATGTTCATTCCATATAGTATGATGGGAGTTCTGAGATAATATTTTTTATATAGGAGGGGGTCCTAATGAGATTAAAATCCATGGCCATAGTGGTTAGATTGGTATCCCCTCATTTATAAACAATCACTAGGACTCTAGGGTGGTCTAAAACTTCCTACAAACCCCACATGCTCATTTTTTTTCATGAAATGGAAGTTTAAATAAAATTGATATCATGAGAGTAATTATAAAATATAATAATAGGTTTTTAAACCATATTAAACTTTCATCCACTAGATTTGGCATGTATAACATTGGAGATTGAGTAAAAGAGATTCATAAGGTGAAATTGTAGGTTACACTTCAAGGTTTGAAAGTTTTTATAGAGTTAAATGAATTCATATGATTCTAAAATGTGTAATAATATTTATAATTAATTCAAGGATATTTAATCATCTGATTACCTTCCAAACAAGTCCTCCAAGTGACACTCATAACTCACCTTGAAGACTGTGTATAGGCTCATTGTGTAATAATGGTTTGAAGGGTATTATCTTACATCATCAGCATTATATGATAGTATTTATATAATAATAAATGTGATGGGAAATTAATATAAATTCTTAGGACTAAAAAATAATAAACTTTCATCATGAAAAATGCTGAAAATGTAGATCTACATGTCTATAGACCTATAGGTTTGCATTTCATGAAAAATGTATTGAACTATGTATTAAAGATCGAATTTGAAAATATAAATGGTGAGAATAATGTAAATTATATACCCTTGGATAAGTATCAAGGTCAATGGAGAAGGTGTGATCTTAAACCCCAAGATGCAGTCACGACACTCAATGATCACTTACACGCCTCAGGTTATTTTTCAATCTTAAAAGAGGATATGCAGTACAATCCAATTGGGAATGAGGTTGTGATAAGTAGTGTGAATTCATGGAAGTAATAATAAATATTAATATTTTAAATAAATAATGGAGTCTAATAATATAAATGAAATTCACCTCAAGCTTGCAGTCACAGTTCACTATGACCTGCAAGTTTGCTTGAGTAGCCATAGTTGGTTTCAAACTTAAGCAAGATAAAATTGAAATGCATGACAGTGGAGTTGGAAATTAGGTGAATATTTGAGATTAAAGAGGCACTAAAGATAAAATAAAACCTAAATAACATCAAGGAGTGATATCAAAGAAACCTACCTTCAACTTGTAGTCACAAAGTCCTATTCACCTATAGGTAGAGTAGTCCAATCTGAGTAACTTGAGGAGTTAAAAGGATATGGAGAGCATTTTAAAACATCATGGGATATTATTAAATCTATTTTAATTTTTCTTGATAAAAATAATGCATTATAAAACTTATATATCTACATGGTCTTTCCTTTAGGCTTAACATGCCTAACTGTGACTCATAAACACACAAGCTTATGTATGTTAAATGGTAAAGAGAATCATTTGTGGAAGTCAATAGTGAAGTATAAAGGACATAATAATATGTTTGTATAATTCAATAAAACATTATAATAGGTTTTTAATCCCTTTAGTAATGAGAAAATGGGATACCATAGTCAATTAGGGTCATTTGTATTGATTTGTTCATAAACCCTAGTATGAATTGATGGAAGCTAAAGTAGGTCTAAAGCAAAATAATGGTGAGATGATCATTAGGACATGGCATGGTGAGTGTCTCAGACCTTCCCAATTTGTTTATATCTCAAACCAAACTCCAAAATACCTTTTCAAACCTATATTTCTCTTCTAGACCTCATTAACTTAGTCTACCAGCCTAAGTTATAATTTGAGATACTCATATATTTCATAAGGAGATGCATGGTAGCTCAAGATTTTATGCATAAGAGGGAATCCATATGAACTAACAAATTCATGGTAGTTTTATGTTCATCCAAAGCCTATGCTCTATGAATAATCCTTAAGAGTGTAAGGCACTCATAGGCTACCAAGGAGCACTCTAATGACTTGATTAAGGTGATAGTCCTTATAAGTATGTAAATTGAATTTAAATGGAATCTAAACTAATTTTATGGTCTATTTGATTCCCATAATCACTTTATTAAACCCTTTTATGGCACATGTGAAGGTAAAACTATATATAACTATCCTAAATACATAGTTGTAGGTTTACTTTTGAGTATGTAGGGTTGTAGTAAGCTTCTAAAATAATTATAGAGGATTTTCAATCCTGGTAAGAGGTTAAATGATTGTTTACACAAACTTTTATTCCTCTCAAAGTGATATATGAACTCTCTAATTCATCAAGTGGAGTCACAAGGTGAGAATGCATTATTTTGCAAGCTAAGAAGCCTATATGCAGGCCTATAGATTACTTCAAGAGACCTCTATTTAGTGGATTAATTTATATTAAGGTTTTTAAAGCCTCAATAGATAATTATCAAGGACTAAAACCTAAATATTTCTTGGATGAACACTCTAACTAGCTCTCAAGCTTATTCAAGCACCTAGACTAGGGTTTTGACCACTTTGTGGTTAATACATTAGTACCAAATATCAAAAGTTGAAATTTGGCATGGATAATGGTAAAGGAATGGGTAAAGTGAATCAAATGCTTTTCCTGAGTTTCACATGTGTGGGAGTTATTTTGACCTAAAACCTAGTTTCTAGGCCTAGAGGCTTAATTGAGGCATAATTAGAGAGAGAAAAGGGATGAATAAGTGTACTTGCACATGCTTTCAAATCATGAAACATGGAATGGAGGTATAAAGGTACACTGTGTACTTATAAATATATTTATTTTTCCAATACCATATGTTCATTATTTTACATAAGGATCCTTGTGTGTTTTCATGGCTATAAGGAATTAAAGGCTAGTGAGCGCTTAAGGTGCAAAATGAGGTCTTGGTGAGTGTTTGATGGATCCAAATAAGGTTTTTTAGGTATTTTATGACTAAGATATTCCATCTATGAAGATAGATTGTATTGGTAAGGGTGAAATCAAAAATGGACACTTGCAAGCAATGAGAGGCATAGTAAGGCCATTTGGGATTCAAGACACCTAAGAGGTGTAACCATCATTGAAATGTTAGTTTTTGGAGTTTCCTAAAAAAATTTAAACTGTTAAAGAGTAGATGAAGATAATTTAAACATGACTTGATGATGAAGAGTACCATTTATCACCTCACAAAACAAGAGAAGGCATAGATTTGAAGAAGAAGACAAGGTTTAAAGAAAGCATAAAGACTCCCATGCCATTTGGAAGAAGAATCTTGAAGAAGCAACACATATTTAGAGACCTGATGGGAATATTTTGAACTCTATTTTTGAGTGTAATTCTCATTTTACACTTATCACACCTCTCTCCGACACCCTTCTCTTTTCTTCTCTCTCATGTATCTATAAATTGAGTCTTGTTTGGCTATGTATGTATCCTCCACCTAGGTATGGTGAAGCCCTTCTAATTTGCAAGCCTTTGATTAATAAGAAACTACTAGTTCTATCTCCTCCTTTGACTAGTGTGTGTGTGTGTGTGTGTGTGTGTGTGTGTGTGTGTGTGTGACTATTTTATTTTGTCAAGTGTTTTTCTTAGCTTGCCTTAGAATGTTATCCTTTTCTAGTATTCATATTCACTTTGAAAGCTTCTTTTTAGGTCTTGTCAAGTGTCTAAGTGAAGTGTGAAGTTTGAACGAGTTATATATTCATTAGTGTCATTATATACCTCTTGATTAGTCCTCCTAACCCAAACATATTTCACAACCTCCACAATGAGGTGCTGATATAAAGAGGAAGATTAGGAGTAGTTTTTTTTTAGGTTAGTCTCATAGTTGATGTGCACATGTAGCTGATTGGTAGTGGTCAAGTAATTTTGGTTCATCACCTCCATTAAAATATGTTTTCTCTTTTTTTTCTAACAAGTTGGTAGATTAGTGAATGAGCTTAAGTGATACACCAAGGGGAAATATCCCTATAACTTAGATATTTAATCAACCTAAAGGTCACCCACAACCTAGGATTATCTTTGTGTTAAACCAACTTTTGAAGGCTTAAACAATATACCTATTAGAGTATGTATTTCTCATGCTTACTAGGTTATTAGTTAGTTAATACATCTTTTTCCTAGTTTTTCTTATGTGAAGATTTATCCCATATTACTTTAAAAAGTTTATATTTTTTTCTTGAATATGTATGCAAGGTTTTTGTATTTTACTAAGCATCTATTTTATATATATCATTTGAGTTGTCTTGTTTTACATCTCACTTGTTTTCATCTTTATGTGATGTTTCTTATTGACCAACTCTTTAGATATTAGATTATCAGAATGTTTTTACCATTCCTAATATGGTACCATAGCTTTTAGAGTTACAACCATCCATTAACTTGCAATTTATTTCTAGACAATACTATTTTGCCACATGGAGATGGAGAGGAAGTTTTTTTTACATCTTTTTTTCAACTAGAAGTAGTAGAAGCTTTCTTCATTGGTCAACAATGTGGAGTGTTAGAAGCTTGGTTTCTAGACTACATTGGAAGGTGATGATTTGCAGCATTAAAGGAGATTCTCTTAAAGACTAAGAGATCCCAATATTTAATCTATTATTCGTACTTCCATTCTGACAAATCCATTTTTGGGAAAAACTACTTTTTTATGAAAATGTGATATGTTTTGATCAATTTCTCTTTACTCGTAAGAAATTTTATAAAACTATTTCTGGGTTATGATCTCTTCTCTCAAAATTTTCCATAACATTTTAAGGTTTTAAATTATGATGAGTATTAAAAATGTTCTTTCTTAAAGATGTGGTTTTGATATAAATAGATTTTTTTTGACTTTCAAAAGTGGTTTGGAGCTAAAAAATATGAGGAAATAGTTTTTTTCACTTTGATTGGCTTGAGAATGTCTTCAATGAAATTCTAGTTTAAAATAATAGTTGGAAGGATACCTTACCCCATATTTGGTCAAGTATTTTAAACTTTGAGTGAAAATTGGTTAAACAGGTCATTAATGATGGGAAATATTATTAGTTATATCTTTTCTTGGTAACTTGGATTTGAGTGCCATTTTTTGCAAAAGTGCTTTATTTTTCATTTATGTTCCATCGGTCTTATTTTTATTATAAATTCACTACTTTTATAAAGTGCCAAATTTTGGGGGGAGTTTACACTTTTTGAGGGGTGGTTTATTTGTTATTATTATTTAAATAAAGAGTTGTTATTTTGGGGGGATAATTATTTCTTCTTCCCAACTTATTGTATTTAGATAATGTAGCACCTCTACTCCTCAAATTACATTATTTGGAAGATCAAAATGAAGATAGACCTTCAGTTGAAAGGAATTTAGAAATTAGTACTTGGAGATATTCATAACTTCACTGATGAGGAAGATATTGTCTGGATTACATCTATGTAAGATGAAGATCTTCATTTGATTTGCATCAATGTTTCAAACAACTTGCATATTCATATTATGGATGCAACGTCACCAAAGGGAGCTTGAGATGCTATTGTAACCTTATTTTAGGAGGATCTTGAGTCTTCTAGGTCTTTTACACATTATTTTACTCCACCTCCTTATGTTTCACTTCTTTATCCTCCTATTAGTGAGTATTTTTATTTTGATTGTGACATGGATGATGCTTCTCCATCTCCTTCCCCTCCTATCATTGAGGTTTTATCTTATAATAATGTAATCTCTCCTCCTAGTATAGTTTATTTCTATGACACATTCCTGATCAACATTGATCTTCTTTTTGTTGAGCCACCTTACCAAACTTGAGATGTATATTTGCACAACCTTCTTTTGTTCCTATGCAGGTTGTTGAGCCACCATAAAAGATCACTTTAGAGGACTCTACTAGATACAGTGAGAGTACACTTATTAATCATTATGATCCACTTCCCATGGACATTATTTTAGTAAATGTTTTATGTATTTATTTTGATCAATTCATTTTCATGGCATTACATCTAGTTCTTATGCATGATCTTGTCAGACCTATGCCACACTTCAAATTTACATGTGATTCATAGATATTTGTACTACTACCTCCTTCATATTTCATTGTGGAATGGGTAGACTTCTATTACACCATTCATGTTCTTCTTTTGGAAAAATGAAGAAATGTTCTTCAATGTGGATAGATCTTCTATAGTTTTCTAGCTAAGGATGTCAACATTGACATTAGTCATCTTGTGATCCCAACTTGGAGTATTGATAGCTTTATTATCGATGATAATTATCCTTAGGGGGATTCCATATGAATTCCTTCCTTCCTTATTTTACATATTTTTTTTTGGGGGGGGAGTTTTATTTCCTATAAGTTTTCTCTCTTTCTCCACTTCATGGATATATATACATGAGTACCTCATCAAACCTTATTTATAGGACTCATACTATGGATATGCAACTTTGTTTTATTTTTATATTGTTATCCCTTAGCTTCACTTTAGGGGCAGGGGGGGTGTTAGAGTATGTATTTATCATACTTACTAGGTTATTAGTTAGGTATTCCGTCTTTTTCTTAGTTTGTCTTACGTGAATATTTATCTGACATTGATTATTTATACTAGTTTCTAGTTTTTCCTTACCTATCTATGCAAGGGTTTTCTATTATAATAAGAATCTATTTTATGAATATCATTTGAGTTGTCTTATTTTACATCTCATTTTTTTATAGATTCATGTGATATTTCTTGTTGATTAAATCTTTAGATCTTAGATTATTGGAATGTTTTTACCATTCCTAACAATTCCAAGGGTAAAAATTTGGGTTATAATAGTTCTGGCATGCCAAATGGGACAAAGATCTAAAAGGTTGAAGGATTTTTGGTGATGTCCTTCTATATATCAGCCTTTAGAAGCCTTCAAAACATCAATGGTGAATCTGATATCAATCATTTGATTCTAGTATCCCAAGAACTTTTTCAAAGTAAGTTGCACTTTCAATTCACTATCTTGATGAGAATGTTATGGCTGAGTATTGAAGTAGATTTCAATTTCATTCAAGTTTATGAGGCATCTCAAGCTTATGGTACTCTTTATCAACCCCACCATGATCTTTATCAGTCTTATAGTGAACCATACCATGATGATCCATATAAGCCTCACCATGATCCTTATTAGCTTTATCACGAGCTATATCAATTTTATGATCAACCTTCTCAAGACCATACTACCCCTAGTCAACATGGCTACATTTCAAATCAGTATATTTCAAGTCTCAAGAAAACTCTCTTGGGATATGAAAGGTATATGATAGGACTTAAAAAACAAAAGGAGTATGGATAAAATGTCCCTAGTCATCTCATACATAATGTGAGAGACTCATTGTAGATAATAAGGAGAGAATGGGCACCTATTGAGATAGAAAATTGACAAAGCATCTCAAGTGATATGATGGATTTAAGTGGCCTAGTTCAAGGCATAGATGATAAGGTAAGAGTTCATGAAGGATAATAGGTTCAATGCTATCAACCCCATGTGTCTTCATATATACCACATCAGCCCTATTATATACCACCCATTCTTCCCCCAAATACCTTTTCAAGTGAGCCTCAAAGTGTTCCATGTTTTCACATACCACTCAAACCTTCCCATCTTAAAAATTAATCCAAGAGAACATCTAAAACAAGAAAGAGGTGGTTTTTGATTAGCCTATTATTGAGAAAAAATACAAATCATAGTTGGAAATCTTGATTTTTACTTGGAGGGAAACTAATTTAGCTATCTTGGCATAAAATTATAGTCCTCTTCCTCAAGAATCCCCTAAGAATTACTTCAATATTCCAAGTTGGAATCAAGTGGTGAAATCATCGGGTAAGCAAACTAAGACTAGCATATATTGGGGAGTTAAATTTAAGGAAGAATATAAACCTATGTAAGACCCTCCCATCCCTCCTCAAGATCCCTCTTGTATCTCATATCAGCCTTATTATGCTCCTTATCCTTATGAATTCACTAAACATCCTCAAAAAGAGATATTGAAATAGAATATAGAAAAACAAATTAAAGCCTTGAAATTGAAAATCATAGATCTTGAATCAAGTCTAAATTTAGAAATTGAACCTAAATAAGGAATTCAAAAGGAGAATGAGGTGATTTTTGATAAAAATGAGGTACTCATAGCATAAAAAAAATTCTCTCTTTCTCTCCAAGGTTTCTTGGAAGAGTCCACCATACTAAAGACCTCAACTTGAAAGAATGCGCCCTTAGTTCCCAAATGAACTCAAGAGCATATTCAGCACCCTTCCACCATCTCCCTTCTTGAAGAGGAGCATGTTATATGGAGGATAGAGGAATAATTTGTAGCTATAAGCTAGTTTCAAGGAGAGTGTGATGAGGATAATGCAAGTGTGTATGAGAAATAAATATTCATTAGTACTCAACTTGGGGAAGAAAAAGGCAAATCAATTTTTAAAGATGAAGTGAAAGGGAATATTGAAGGAGTGCAAGTTGATCTAGTTACTATAGCATAAGAAGAATATTATAAGTATGCAATTTAGGTTTTACCTATTCAAGGGGGGTGTGAAGAGAAAGATGAAGACTTTTAGTAGCAATACCTAAAAAAATTCAATGAATTTGAGGCTCTTCAAGGGCCTATATCTCTTATTGACAGATTGAGTATGTTGTTGAGATTACTCTCTTGATTGAGAAACAATGTGGGGATCCCTAAGAGATCATTCAAGATCAAATACATTATTTTATAGATCCCCTAAAAGATAAGGGTGATGTTTCTTCTATAATCCAATAGATGGTCATGTTTGAGGTAGGTCAAACATCAAGGAGCAACATGGGATGGATCTTAAACTAAAACATGAATATATGTTTATAGGTGACTAGTTTGTTGTTATTACTTTGATTGAAATCATGCCAAGAAGATTGGTAATTAACATGAGGATGAAGCTAGCAAGAACAAGGTCTAAGAGGCATCTTAACTCATGCCATGTTTTGTGTCATGGAGTAAAATATCTCACAAACTTCCCATTTGATCTAGGAAGAATATGAAATTATTACGTTAGTTGTATATACTAGTTGATTTGTTGTGTCTTGTGTTACCTAAGTGCTTAGCTAACATGTGTGTTATTCTTATTTTATGTGTTTAGAGTTAGGTCAATTTGTTTTATCTTGATCAAAGTCTGATTAGGTTTTAGTTTGAATACAAGTGGCTCCATTTCCCAATGGAAGGACAAAGCTACTGATCTAGTAAGCATTACAGACATGCTACCCCTATGAATCACCAATTTGTTGACCAATTTTGACCCCCAAGGCTAAAAGATAAACCCATATAAAAAAATTGCTTGTCATGCTTATATACCTTGTTATTAGTCCTTTCCATGCCTTATGTGGTCTTTAAACAGCATTATTAAAGTCTTATTAGCATAAGTTAAGGTTAATTTTACAAAATTAAGGTAATGGTCAGTCTTTGTCTTTTACTAGTCCATAGATGTCATGGTGTAACCAGGGTTAGTAAAATAGTATCATAGGTTATTAGGTGTCCCTCAAAGTCATTACATGCCTTCATCACCTTTTATAAACATGTCACACTTGTTTGGAAAGATTAAGGTTATTTTGTAAAGTTTAAGGTAAGTGTTATGTAAAATAAAGGTGATTTTGGTCACCTCCAACATATGTAAAAACTAACAAGATGAAATACACATACAAATACCTTTATTCAAAATTATGAAGGGGTTTTACAACTACATGTAAGTTAGAGATGTTAGATTACTTTGGTTTTGTAGGAATAACTCCAAGAAGGTAGTTATAAGCACTTGTACGGACTTGGGAGACTCACTTCTAGGTGAAAACATTTCATAGGTGTCTTTTCAACTTCTACAGGTCAAATACATTCTTGGTTTGTAGGTTTAGGTCCAAAACAAGATTTAGTTTAAGAGGCCATGATAGAAACCCCCTATGTTTGTTTAGGCTAATTAGATTCACTGCCTTGGTGAATCAAAGTGTGTAAAGGAGGTGGAAAATCACCTTGTTTGTTTTCTATAAAACTAAGCTATCAAGAAACATTATGCCACTAGCAATCATTATGATAAAATATGACATTATGCTATCAAGCGGTAGTATACTACTGAGTGGTAACATGGTGCCTAGAGACAACAAGTTGATAGGTGGAAACATAAGCCTAGGTGGCAACATAAGGCTAGGTGGTAGCATAATACCACCTAGTAACATGGTATCACATAGTACCATACTATCATACAACAACATATCATCACATGATAACATACCATTGGCCAACAATAAACCATCATGCGACAACATGTTGTCACATGATAATATTATATTGTGCAACAACATACTATCACACAATAATATGTTATCACATGACAACATGTTGTCACTTGGTGGCATCATATTATCACCCAACATCCTAATTTATTGCATCTACATACCACTATCAACCATCAACATGTTGTCATATAGTGCCAAGCTACACATGGTGCCATGTTACTGTATAGCATTATGCTGCCACATATCATTATGCTACTAGACTCCCTACTATCAAGAAACAAATGCACCCTACCTATACTATATATATATATATATATATATATATGTGTGTATGTATGTATGTATGTATGTATGGAAAATTTCATGGATAACCCCATAATTGTTATAAATCATTAGTGAGCTGACCCCTAAAAAATGACACCCCAAAATTTTTGGTAAGAGGGTCATATGCTACACTCAAAAAATTTGCCAAATTCAAATTCCCTAAACTAGAATATTCATGAATCAATGGATATTCAACACTAAAATTTACCCTGGTCTAGAGAATACAAATTTTTTTCCTTTCCTCCATCGCTCCCTTGGCCAACTCATAAAGGAAATTTTCACATGTTCATTTCATATAGTATGGTGGGATTTGGGAGCTAATATTTTTATTATATGGGTTACTAATGAGATAAAAATCCATGGCCATAATGGTTATATTAGTGGCCCCTCTATGAAAAATTACTAAGACTCCAGGGTAGTCTAAAACTACGTACAAACCCCACAAGCTCATTAATCTTATTAAAATGGTAGTTTGAATTAAATTAGAAGCATGAAAGAAATGTTTAGCCATACTTTGAGGTATTCAAGCCATATCACACTTTCATCCACTAGGTTTGGCATGTGTGGCATTGGATATTGAGTAAAAAAGATTCATAAGGTGAAATTTTAGGTTACACTTCAAGGTTTGAAAGGTTTAATACATTTAAATGAATTTATATGGTTATCAAATGTTTCATAATCTTTCCACTTCAGTAAAGGCTCTCTAATAATCTAATTACCTTCCATACCAACCCTTCAAGTGGCACTCATAACTCACCTTGAATATTGTGTGTAGGTTGACTATGTAACAATGGTTTGAAGGGTCTTATCTTGAATCATCAGGGTTTTATGAGGGTCTTGAACTCATAATAAATGTGATGATAAATTAAAAAAAAATCTTAGGACTAAAAAATAATAAACTTGCATCCTGAAAAAGGCCTAAAACATGAAAATCCATACCTATAGGTTTGTATTCTGTGAAAAATGTATTGAACTATATATTAAAGATGAAATTTAAAAATCTAAAGGGTGAGAATAATGTAAAGTTTGTACCCTTGGATAATTATCAAGGTTAATGGAGAAGGTGTGATCTTAAACTCTAAGATGTAGTCAAGACACTCAATGATCACCTACAAGCCTCAAGTTAGTTTCCAAGCTTAAAAGAGGATATGCAGTATAGGCCATTTAGGAATGAGGTTGTGTTAAGTAGTGTGAGTGAATGGAAATATTAATTAATATGAATATATTAAATAAATAATGTATTCCAACAATATAAATAAAATTCACCTCAATCTTACAATCATAACACACTGTGATCTATAGGTTTGCTTGAGTAGCTATAGTTGCTTTCAAGTTTAAAATAAATAAAATTACAACACATGATAGTGGAATTATAATTTAGGTGAATATATGAGTGTATGGAGGCACTAAATATCAAATAAAACCTAAATAACATCATGGAGTGATATTAAGTATACCTATCTTCAACTTGTAGTCATGAAGTCTTATTCACCTACAGGTAGAGTAGTCCAATTTAAGCAACTTGAGGATTTTAAAGGATATGGAGAGCATTTGAAAACATAATGGGATATAATTATATCTATTAGAAGTTTATTCAGTCAAAATAATATATTATAAAACTTATATATCTACATGGTCTTTCCTTCAGGCTTAACAGGCCTAATGGATCACTCACAAACACACAGGATTGTGTGTGTTAAATAGTGAAGAGAATTATTTTTGGGAAGCAATAGGTAATAATAAATTTTATAATAAGAGTTTGATATACTTAAAGATAAAATTATAATAGGTTTTGAATCCCTTTAGTAATGATAAATGGGATAAGATAATCAGTTAGGGTCAGTTGTTTTGATTTGTTCATAAACCCTAATATGAACTGATGGAAGCTAAAGTAGTTTGAAGTAGAATAATGGTGAGATTAAAATTATTACATGGAATGGGGAGTTTAAAATACCTTCCCAAGGTGTTTAGAGCTTAAACCAAACATTAAAATAGCCTTTCAGGTCTAAATCTATGTTCTAGACCTCATTAACTAAGTCTGCTAACCTGAGTTGTAGTTTGAGATGATCATATATTTGATGAGGGGATGTATGGTGGCTTAGGATATTAAGCATAAAATGGCACCCATATTCACTAAAAATTCATTGAATTTAGATGGTCATCCAAATCTTGTGATCTATGAACAATCTTTAAGAGTACAAGGCACTCAAAGGTTGACAAGGAGCACTCTAATGACCCAATTGAGGAGATAGTCCTTGTAAGTACCTAAGGTGAATTTAAATATACTAAAAACTAATTTTATGGCATTTATGATCCCCCCAAACAACTGATTTAACTAGTGGTTGGCACATATGAAGGTATAATTTTATAAAACTATCGTAAATACATAGTTATAGGTCTATTGTTGAGTTTACATGATTGTAATATGCTTAAAAAACAAGTACAAAGTATTTTTAAGCCTAGAAAGAGGTTACATGATGATTCAAACAATGTGTTACTCCTATAAAAGTGATATATGAACTATTCAAGTTATTAAGTGGACTCACAAGGGTATAATGCACTATTTTATAAGTCAAGAAGCCTATATGTAGGCCTATAGAGTACATCAAAAGACCTATATTCAATGGATTGAGTTGTATTAAGGTGTTTCAAGCCTTGGAAAATTATTCTCAAGCATTAAAACTTGAAAACATCTTGATAAAACACTCTAACTACTTCACAAGCTTGTTCAAACACCTAGAAAAGGGTTTTGACCATTTCATGTTTCATACATCTGTATAGGGTCTTATAATCCAGAATTTATCATGGAGAATGGTCAAGTATGGGTGAATTTAATCAAACACTTTTCATAAGTTTTCAAACTTGTGGGAGTTAGTTGGATCCAAAACTCAATTTTTAGGCCTAGGGGTCTAATTAGAGAGAGAAAAGGGATGAATAAGTGTACTTTCACTTAATTTCAGATCATGAAACTTGGCATGGAGCTATAATGGGATAATAAATACTCAAAAATATATTTAGTCTTCTAAAATCATCTGTACATTCTTCCACATAAGGATCTTTGTGTTTTTTAGGGTTACAAGGAATTAAAGGCTAATGAGGGCTTAAGGTGCAAAATGAAGTCTTAGTGAGTGTTTGATGGATCCAAAAAAATTTTTTTAGGTATATTATGATTGAAATATGCCAATAATGAAGATATATTACATTTTTAAGGGTTAAATCAAAAATTGACACTTGCAAGCAAGTAGAGATGTAGTAAGGCCAAGTGGGCTTCAAGATACTTAAGAGGTGTAATCATCATTGCAATGTCAATTTTTGGAATTTAATAAACAAGTGAAAAGTGTAAAATAGAATATTAAGATAAATTGAACATGAACTAATGATTAAGAGTGCCATTTATCACCTCACAAGTTAAGAGAAGGGGTAATTTCGAAGAAGAAGATAAGGTGTCAAGCAAGCATAAAGATTCCAATGCCAGTTGGAAGAAGAAATCATATTTCATAGCAATGCATGTCTTTGGAGACATGATGGGATTGTTTCTAACTCCTTTCTTGAGTTTAAATCTCATTTAACACTTGTCACCTCTCTCTTCTCTACCCTTATATGTTCTTCTCTCTCATTTCTCTATAAATTAAGCCTTATTTGGATATGTATGTATCTTCCACTTGGATATGGAAACTCCATACCCATTTACAAGCCTTTGATTAATTAGAAACAACTAGTTGTACCTCCTCCTTTGACTAGTTTAGTTAGTGTGTGTGTGTGACTAGTTGATCTTGTCAAGTGTTTTTCTGAGCTTGCCTTGGAATGTTGTCATTTTCTAGCATTTATATTCAATTTGAAAGCTTCTTTTTAGGTATTTTTAAGTGTAAAGGTTGAGTGAGTGTCTATTCATTAGTGTCATTATATGACATATTGATTAGTCCTCCTTACCCAAACATATTTCACAACCTCCGAAATGAAGTGATGATGTAAAGAGTTAGATTAGGGGTAGTGTGATGATGACTGATGTGCACATGTAGTTATTTGGTAGTAGTCAATTAATTTTGGTGCATCACCTCTATTATAATAGGTTTTCTCTCTCTTCACCTATCAAGTTGGTAGATTAATAAATAGCCCTATAACCTAGAGATTTCATCCACCTAAAGGTCACCCAAAACCTAGGATTGTCTCTATGTTAACCTAAATTTGGAAGGTTTGAAAAATCATTCAAGGTTAAAAATTTGGGCTATAACAGGCACCATATAGGACTCTAGGTTTTGGGACTCTGAGAAGAGATTGAGATTCCTAGATTTTCCAAGTTAGGACAATTCTATAAAAGTTAACATGTTAAATCTCCTAAGTAATAAAGAGTTTGGCTTATTTTTAGAGTATCATCATGACTTGATGTGGTTATTTTCATAAGTCTTTAAGGCTCCCAACTCAGGTCAACTAGATATTACTAACACACCACATGCTCAAAAAAACTAGGTCAAAATTGGATTTTAAAGATTTTACATAGATGGAACTAGCGAGAATGAGATGAAAGGTCTGGGAACTCTAAACCAAATAAATTTTAAAGAGGGGTCCAAACTAGAAAAAATACATAACTAACAAACTTAAATATAAACTACATAACATAATATAAAACACCTACGAAACAATAATCTCATAGTTGGCATGTACAATAACTACCTCTACCAGAATATGCCTCTAAGCTATTATAAAACTAGGCTGGGGAAAACAAGCATGCATTGCTACTTTCCAAAACTATCTCTCTATAGACAAATTCTATGAAGGTTGTGTAATAGGATCTCCTTGATCAGTTACCTCTTCATATGGCTCTACTTCCTCTGATAACTCCACCTACATTTTCACTCACCAATGTCTCCATCATCATGGTAATGGTAGTGATAACTATAACACCTTCTATGGCATAAAAATCACCACCTCACCATCATTTATTGTTACTACTATCTCCTAAATAATTCTATCCTCTCTTGGCTATCATTGTATTTATCCCATCTAAAGTCTAGCTTGATGAGGCTGAATCATAGGTAAATTTAAGGTAACCCCTATACCTCAACTTCCCCTCGTCTCCCTCATATGTCATACCCAATATGTAGGCACTATTAATGGTGACATGGGAAATGGAAACCCTAGTTGACCAATTAGGTAACCAAACTGATGTGTCTCTACCCATTGTGTGTAATGTCTATTGATCTAAACATGAGCCAATCCAAGAGAAATAATAGGCTAAGTAGGCTAAATAGACACAATACATTCATACAACTACCATAAAATCTCACCATGAATCATAATGTTTAGTCCCACATTATGTGGCACAACACATAAGACATCATCCTATCTCCATCTAAGAACCTGAGGTAAATTATCATCAATCAAATGGGGTAATCTGGCTAGCCAATATATAGGGAATCTTTGATATATACAACTACTAAGTAAAACAACAAGTTCGATAGTCATATGCCCATGATAAAAAATAATATACAAATTATGCACTCTCTATACCCAAATCAAAGACCCAAGATCATTTAGAGTACCCTACTCTAAACTTGATTGATAAAAGGTGACCACGTACATTGGCACCTTCCCATCTAACTTGTGATAGATCACATGAGCTATCACAAGGCCAATAATCACCTTCTAGATATGTATAATGGTCACTACATATAAATCAAATATATGCACTTGAAAACCATGATAATACCTCTTTGAGCTAGTCACCCACAAGGCTAAGGCTCACCTCTCTAGAACTATATCTGAGGTATCACAAAACATAGGAGTACCAATAATAGGAAGTTAAAGAATATTATAGATTGTTAAAGTGTCTTACTCATACTTACTAAGCTCTATGTATTTATGTTTACCTAGTTTTGTCTTATGTGGGGTTTAGTCCCACATTGGCTAGTTTAGCTTTCATATTGCTTTGCCTTGCCTATATAAGCAAGTGTTATTCATTGTAATATATATGTTTTACATGCTTCATTATGTTTTATATTTGGTTGTCTATCATTTTATTACAACAATTTTTTTTAATTAGTTTCTTATGAGTATATGCTAAATCATCAATGGATGTGGTACTGAGCCATTGGAGAGACCTTGGATGAAGAGTTTTGATAAATCTTTCATTATATTGGAGCCATGATCCAATAGCTATTACTTAGCTTACTTCAATGCATTGTTTGTCCTTACAATGTGTTTTAGATCTATATTTTATTTTGGCCATTAACTATGCCATATGGATATTAGGTTTTAGCTTTAGAAAGTCTTGATTTGCCTTTGTTAAGGCTACTTTCTATGCTCTTATGCTAGTGCATTAGTGGCCACAATGGCCTTCAAAAATTCTTTATAAAATCCATCTTAAACCTCCATCAATCAAGGTGTTAGAATATCTAAAGATAGATTTGAGGCATTAGAAAGGAGGAGACAATCATCTTGAAGTTTGGCATTGCATTCTCACTTTGACATCACCTTTCCATGTATTATCTCTTTGTAGATTATTTTAGATCTACTTATCTGTTTATGGGAGGATTGTGCCTTTTAAGTGATGCATATTCCTTTATCTTGCGTTAAAATTAACAATGAATATTTTTGGCATATTTTTTGGGCATTCATCTACTTAGAGGATTTTATATGTTGTGTCTAACTGGGCTCCATTTTTATTGGTGTCATTTACTTGTCTGATGTGTTGGGGTTAGAGGGTAATTATATCTACCTTTTGTTGAGTTAAATGACATACCTTATTTTTGACCTATGTGGATATTGTTAGGTTTGTGTTGGACGAGATCATAAGTTTTATTTGCTATGGGAGACCAAGTGATGTCCTTTTTATTTTGAGTTAGACATCTACATTGGAACCATTATTTTTGGCATCACCTGCCAATCTGGTGAGTTGAAGATCTAAGTGGAGAAACTATTGATCATTAGATTTTTTTATTTTGTAGGTGGCATTGACTTTTTCTAGGAGTGCATTACAACTGGGAGAATCTAACCTGCATTATTCATCTTCCCATAATCTTTTTTTCTAGTCTGCATGGTGCATTGGAGGTCTAAAGTATAAGATCAAAGGTATGAAGTAAAATATCATAGGTTTAAAATATATTTTGGTAGCATTGAGATACTCTCTGAGACCTATTTTAGCCTCATTAGAATCATTGTTTCCCTCAATGGTGGTGTTTTACAACTTCATTTCCTCCTTGCAAAATCAAAAGTATGAAAACCTGAGCTTGCCCTAAAAGATTTTTGAAAAACATGCTATTTATAATCTTTTGTAACTTCTTGTTTTTTTCATTTTAAAAGTTGTTAAAAATTAAGGCATGTTTTAATTTTATCTAAAATAGTTTTAATTTTTTAATTAAAACACACTCAAATAAGCCTTTTCCTGTAAAATGCACATAAGGGTGTATGGGTGGGGTTATTTTTGACTTCTATTAACCTAAGGAGATTATTGGTTATGTGTTAGTTCCAATAAGTGCTTGGAAGGCTAGGTCCACCTTAGCTACAATGTTTTTTTGTTAACTTTTAGTGCAAATTTTATTAAATAGGCCTCATTTTATGAGAAATTGATTGTTTAATAACTTTTGATATCTAACTCAAAATCAATTACCATTTTTTGCAAAAGTTCATGATTTTAAATTTCCCATGCATTGAGCCTATTTATTTTGTAAAATGCAATAAGATATAAAGTGCCTCATTTTGGGGGGTCTCTTCTCATTTGTTGTGTTGTGTTGGGCTTATGATTGTGGTGATATTTTAATGGTGATGTGTTTACTGTGTTGTGAGCATTTATTGAGGGAGTATTCATTATTTACACATACCTTATATCTTTCATTTATCAAATATTTGAGGGTGAGGTTTGGTCTGGTAGGAGGTCAGACCCCCTCACAAGCAACACAAACTTCCTTCTTGCTTCTTGATTGCATTGTCATCATTTATTGCACTCATGGATGAATTTTTGATTGATTCTAACATCCTATTCTTGAGTGTACATTGTCACTTCAATGGGGAATATTATGTTATGGGCCCTACATTGTAATCTTCACATGCATCTCAGATAATTTTTTAGCTGAGCTTGATGTCATTTTGCCTATTCTTTGCATGTTGTTTTTTTGGCTGCTAATTCTTTTCTAGTGTGTTTGCATACATGCATGGCTATTTTCACCATTTTCCACCCTCTTATATCAGCCCATGACATGTATTAGTACTTTAAAACATTGGTAGTTATGTCATGTCTCTTCAAGGCTCCTTTCTTAGCACCTCACCTTATTCTATGGAGACACCTCTTCTTTCCCTTATTTTTGGAGCATCTCTCTTGATGGCTTATTTGATATGTCAATAGTCTCCTCATTTGGAGCTATTCTAGTTAAGCCTAATGTATTTCTTGTTTCCATATGGTGTTTTTTTAAGGGTTATATTGTATTAAAACTAATTTATAAAGTGTAATGGGGGGTTTGTTAATTCAACCTTGTCTACCTTCATACATTTGTGTGCTCTTTTCTAAGCATATTTTCACTTCTTCAATTTCTTGTCCCTTCCATCAGTACCAGATCCATTTTTTGAGAGTTTATATCTATATTTTTTATAATACTTTTTTGATAGTTGGCAGTCTCCTCATTCAGAGCTATTCTAGTGTATAGAGTGTCAGCTTGTTTGATGTTCAAGTAGTGGATTCAGACCACCCATGTAGAAATTTGTTTCTTCACTCCATCTATTCAAAAATATGTGGGGGGTGTGATGTATATCTTTCATATTTGGTGTTGTGAATTCCTTACACATACAATACTTTTTTTTACTTTTGTCAACATTGATAGTCTTCTTGATTGAAGCTATTCTGGTGAAGCCCAATGTCAGTTTTTTTTTTTTTTGTGATTGAGTAGTGGATTTGGACCACTCATGAAGATTGAGTTCCTTCAAGACTTGCAAGTACTTGGAGTGTTTAATTATTCAACATAATCTTTTGGGAGGCTTTAAATCTCTCTCTTCTTTTCTCTCTTTTGGGGGGGGATTTTTCTTATAGGTTTTCTCTTTTTTTCTCCACTTTATGAGAGTTATATGCATTTTAAACTTTTGAGTTTTTTCTAGATTTCTCCTTTGTACATGGGCATTTTATCTAGGTGATTTGTTTACCAGAACCCACATGAGGATTGTTACTTGACTCCATGACACTCTTGGTGATTCATCTAGTGACAATAGTGTGGTATCCATACTAATGACACTAGTGTGTCAGCCCCACTAGTCTTTGTGATCACTTCTCACCATCATGTTGGAAGATGTTTAAGTGATGATTCTTCAGGTTCATAATTATACCTAGTAATTTGGAGTACAGTGTTTGTATTAAGTGATCCCCATATTTAACACCATTCCTATGTTGACTTAGTGGTTACAACAACTTGACATCCATGCACTCTAGCATGATGGATTGGTATCCATAAAGATACATGAATTTACATTAAATCATCTATTTTTAGCCCCTAACTTCACTTGAGAGGGGTTGTTAGAGTATCTTACTCATGTTTGCTAGGGTCTAGGTATTGGTGTTTACCTAGTTTTGTCTTATGTGGGGTTTAGTCCCACATTGGATAGTTTAGCTTTCATATTGGTTTACCTTGCCTATATAAGCAAGTGATATTCATTGTAATATATATGCATTACATGATTATTTATGTTTTATATTGTTTTTCATATCATTTGAGTATAATAATTATTTGATCAATTAGTCTCTTTTGAGTATATGTTGAAGCATTAATGGCCATGATAATGAGCCATTGGAGAGATTTTGGCTGAAGAGTTTTGATAACTCTTTCATATAAATCCTTGATGGTGATACCCACCTCAATGTTATCCCCATTCAACACCCACTAGAAAGTGTTGGTTACTAGATCCCATTCTCCTAAGAACATGGTGACTAAGTCAATCCCCAAATTGATCATACACATATGCATAATAGATCTAAATCCTAATGATGTCAAACATGTGTAGTCACCGACTATTAGTCTTTCCAATAAATTAGGTAACCACATGACATCAACTTAACACCAGATCTTCCATCACCTCAGTAAAATATCAAACAAAAAAGCATCTATTAGTATTCAATATCATATAATTAGTAAAATACACTAAAAGAATTAGTAATTAATGTATTTACACCAAAATTAACTACTTCATCAACTTACTTTGATATTTTATTAACACTTTATATTACATCACCCACATATTTAACTATGTTGGCCAAAAACCAAATTATATACTATGCCATCAAAGTAGTTTACTACATCAACCACTATTAAATTTTAATCTAAGTTAGTGGTGTTATATGAAATTATCCCCTTAACCTAAATACATCATTCATTTGATACATAGTCAACTAAGTTGACCTACTACATCAGACACTTTAGACAATGTAGACCACTTTTTATAGCTATTTTAGCATCTAAATACATTATCGCATTGACTATAATGTATGTGATTAGCCACCTAAACATTGTTAACCTAAATTGACCTGACTTTTCATAGTCATCCACCTATTTATAAACTACATCAACCTATTGTTATGCAGTCAACCAACTTACTTCACCTATCCATTTTTAAATACATTAGCCTAGTTGACCCCATTTACTTTACAAGATTAATTTTGAGCTATTTGTCATTAGTGCCTTAGACATTAATGACCCCTTTCATCTCCTACCCATTAACCATCCTAATTCTAACTCTACCCTAAATATTTTTAGGGAAAAATTTGATACATGTATTTTCCATAGCACTTATTTTTTCAAATCTACCTTATTTGTTAATTTAAAATAGGAAAAAATTCAAAATCAATTACTTTACTTACCTAGATCATCCTAAATACTACTACTGTGTGTTCACTGCCTCTCACTCCTCATCTCTACACCATAGTCTCTCACATCATTCTCTTAGTCTCACAAAGATTTAGTTTTCTCAAAATAGTAAATTTTAAAAATGAATAGTTAAAAATCCTTTTAATATTTCAAATTTATAAATTGTTTAACTGCCAATTATTTATCAATAAATTTTGTATTTTGTGCATAACTATGTTTATATAAGCTCTTTTTCAAATCCATAAAAAATAAAATACTAACAAAGTAGAGAATGTTTTTAACCATAAATTATATTTTTACAAAAAAATTGAATTTTATATTATTTTTTAGGTCATCCTAATGTTATATACATGGGACATCTCTTCCTTCTTCTCACATGACTTATATTATATAAAAACAAGTTAAGTGAAGGTATGTATTTTTTAATTATTTAATTTTATTTATCTTTACACTCTATACTATAATTTATTTAGCTCATAATTGTGTGTTGCTATGTTCTTTTCTAGAATCATCATCCCATGTTACAACTAAGTGACACGTGATGAGATTCAAATTATGCATATGTATACACATAATATTTTTAAACTTTATCAATTATTAATGCTTTATATCTTACAGGAAGCCATAGAATCTCAATATCTTTGAGTGCATGCTATAAAGGGTGTAACATGAAAGGGGTTGGTACACCTTTGGTGATTCAAATGATTTTTGGCTCTTATACCATTAGTGAAAACCATGATACAATACTTTTGTCTAATTCCTTAATTAAAAAAACCCACTTATACACTCCTCTAAGCAATTTACCATCCAAAATAGCCCCTACCTAAGTAAAAACTCATTTTAACCACTTTTTGTACTATGTTGACTTGGTTGACCTTGTTGGGAATTTAACACATGTTATGAAACTCTATCAGTCTAAGTTGACATAGTTTGGGGCCTAATAGATTTATTTCCTACCAAATAAAGTCAACCTAGTTGACCTTGTCACCTAAATTATTGGAAGGGTTTAGGGTCAATATTTTTCTATAAATACACCCTAATATTCATTTATAAAAATATAATTATTCAATTATGCATCATTACATCTTGAAAATATATTTATAATATCAATAGGAGGTTTCATTAGTTAGGTTTTTGCTTTAGATAAGTACCACTTATCTTGTGGATTTATTGGATGCATAAGAGAAGTCTTGTGGCCTAGAGATGATCTATCTTTGTGATACTTATAATCCAAAACAACCTCTTTCAAAGTTATAATTGTAAAGGGAGAGATTGAGGCATGACGAATTCATTTCGACAAGGTATTTATATTCCTATCCCTTCATATTTTGATAAGTAGTTATTGTAGTATTAATGGATTGAATTTTATCTCTCTTTGATTAGATTATTTCTATGTTATCTTAAATAGAATTATCTTTGCTTATTTTTTATCTTTCCCATTTTTACTAAAATATTTAGTGATCACTAGATTGGTTTGCATATTCATTTACTAGATTAAATTGCATGTTTATTTAGTACATTAGCTTGCTTACTCTTATTACAATCGTGATACCTATCTAGGGTTATCACATCATGGCATTTGACTAGAGGTCTTAGAAACCTCTCATTTCCTATTATTTGATAAGAAATACATTAGTTTAGGTTTAGTGGAAAATTCATTGGTTATGAACCTGATATAACAAAGTATTACTAAGTGAATTATTAGTTGATTACCTTCTTTGATCTTGGATATTAATGACTAGGATAAGTTACAAGTCTATATTATTTCACTTACATAAATTATGTATCCTAATCTAGCATACTCGAAGGTTAATAATGTAGTCCTAGAGATTATTTAGCACCTCTAATGTGCTAGGGATGCTAGTTTTTAGCTGTGAGATCCTAGAGGTGTATATCTCCAGCTATGGCTTGAGTTTTGACAACATTTCTTATTCAATATTCCTAATGTCAAAATTGTTGAAAAATGCATATCCACATGGATTCAAAGATTATGGAAGTGGGAACATATGTAATTTGCATATCTTAATGTATTTTAAGTGTTGTATTTTTAAATGAAGGTCCCAAAAGTGGAAATGTCTACCAAAATCAAATAACCTGTCTCTTAACTACATAAAAGTAGTATTGCATGACTGATCATAAAATTATCAGCCATGGATTCATCTCTTATTTTTAATCTAAGTGCTCTAGGATGTAGTTAGACTGATTGCACATACACATGATATTTATTTTAGTTCATGTATATCATTAATGGTTTTCATTTCATGTGTGTCCAAATATTAAATAAAAAAGAGCAATTTTGGCATCACTAATTGGAGATGCTACGATTGAATCCATATTGTTGTCAAATTTTTGATCTACCACTTAGGCTAATCATCAAGAAAAATAAAATTCCAAGAAGATTCATCTCACTTGAATAACATAAATACATAAAATGCTTAAACAATCCCTTGAAAATGACCTAACCATTATTTGATCAAAGGAAGCCATGCATATTTAATTAATAATCCATCTTCACAGTTTAAACAGTTATTATTTTTATTGATTTCAATGGCATATCTAATTGATATTTTACACTAGTTGTCTATTATTTCCAAGATTTTTGAGCTAGAAAAGTTAATATAATGTTTAATTACATGGTAATGCTCCACCAATGTAGATTTATAAGTTCTACTATGTCAAAGATCTGCTCATGCTCTTTGATTCTTTTACCAATTGATCTATTAGTTTCACCTCAATATGATTTGTCATAGACACATTAAATTTGCTAATATATTTTAAATGAATTTGGGTTAATGGTGCCTTTTACAGAACTAAAGATTTTTTAATGCTATTTGGAAGTGATAAAATTGTGTGAATATTCTTCTTCTTCAATTGTTTAGCAATTTTATCCATAAATCCTTGGATGAAAGGTGGGAACACCAATTATTTTTCTATGTAGTACTCATTAAATGAAATTAAAGTTATTCTTTGATATCATTCCACTTTTGAGAGATCCTTATTGATATGTAAGTAAAAACTTCATGCAAATGTTCATTTTTTTTTTCAAGTTAGTTATTATCTAAGATCCTCAAAGCTTTATTTATTAGAGTATTTAGAACAACCATTTTAACCTATATTGTTTTGAAAATTTTCATGTAGATATGGGTTTGCATACATTTTATTCTTATAGACTTTATGGGCTAATATACCTATTAGAGGTTCTGGGTTACACCCTAGCTGAGGAGAGGAGTGTTCAAGTCCAAACCTCAAACTTAGTCCAACATGGGAGTGACCTTAGACTATGGGATATCTAATGTACATGTCACACCTCTAGATTTTAAGGGAATAACTCGCCTAATTTACTCTTTTCAATTCTCTCTCTAAGACATAAACTCTATGGGGATGAAAAGGGTAAAGTATATTGCATGAATGAAAACCTATTCTAAAGTGGTGATGCACTTAAATAATCTCACTTATCCACCCAACATGGACTCAAATGACACTAATAGACTATGCTTAGGACTAACATACTACCTTCAATAGATTCCAAGCAATAATATTTCACCTAGACGTTAGATTAAGTGACTAGAATAGAAGGGAAATGAGAATAAGGCCTGTTTAAAGGAACTTAAAATTAGGCATCCACTTCAAGCTTAAGTCATCAATCTCATGACATATTAGATGACCTAAAAGGAAAGGTCATTAGTACCTAGGTAGACTTGGACCTTAAAAGGGAAGATTAAATCACTATTCAATATCAAAACAATTATGAAACATAAAGTACTAATGAATAAATAGTTGTAAGTGTTTTATTCATTCATCCAAGTAGTTTATAAGTAAAAAGCTTGGCAGAGTTTCCTCATGCTAGCTTGAGGGATATAAACTAAGGCTAATAACTTGAAATATATGGTAGAAATTGAGAGAGAGAGAGAAGGATAAATGTGGTGTGGAAAAGTGGATAAGGGGTAATGAATGACCAAGATCCACTCTAAATGGCATTTATATAAGTTATGCAATCCCTTTTACTCCTCCATACTTTAATGCTCCTTAAAGGCTCTTTTTGGCATTAAAAATGAGGTGATGGGGGGATGAGTTCGCTTAGTTATTCTTATTGAAGGGTTGAATTTTCTCAAAATAGTCTTTCACTCCTTGTAATAGTAGTTATGTAGTGTACATGGGTGTAATTAGGCCTCCCAAGAGGTGTTGATCAACCAACTAGCCTTTCTCATGGAGATCAAACCTTAAAACTACTTCCACCTTTCATAATGGCCTTTAAAGTGCATTATTTTTCCTTAAATTATTATTTACTAGGCATTAAAACTTGCATTGACTTCCTTCCTTATCCCATTTATGCCAAACTTAAGTCCTTTTGATGGCCAAATAGGCCTACTAGGCCAATTAGGCCTAGTAGCCTAACGGTTTGCACAAGGCAACCATGAAATACCTACAAGAGAGCCTCAGAACTTGTGAAAACATGATATCCATACCTAAAATAACCCCTTTAACCCTAATATATGCTTATATAAGAATTAGGCACTTGAGAATCCACTCTTCCTAATTAACTAGTCCACCTTCTTCAAGCATCTATAAACTAACAGTTTTGAAAAGGGTTATAGAGACCTTTCTAGCTATTTTTTTGGGCATATGATGAATTTAAGAGTTGAATCAAGTCTCAAATCATCTATTCCAAAGATTGGAACCATTTTGGGCCATCATGTACCCTAATTTATGCTCATTTACTTAAGAAAGTATAGATTTTTGAAAATTCCATACCATGTCCATACAATTAAAACCTTTTATCATATTATCTATAATTATACTTGACCTTTCATGATATATTTGGACCATTATATGATGTTAGGACATCAAAACATCAAGTATTCTAGGACTAGTTATACCTAGGGTTTTAGGGAGGTTTAAGAATGCTAAGGGGTCTTAAGGATATTTTATACTATACATAAATCCAATTCTATAAAAAAATTCATGGATCTTAAGGGTACTAACCTACTCACCTTCCATGAATGGGATGCGTTCCCATGTAAAGGTTAGATGAAGATACAGATGTTAGAGAGTGACCTTAGGGTAGTTTTAAAGTATTTTATGAGTGATTAACTTATTAACATTTGTTCATAGAGATATTCCCATAATTCCAATCAATATTTCATGGATATTTAATCCATAGGGACACTTAAACTTCCCTAGGATCTTTGGATTTGAGTGTGCATGTGGTGGAGTAGATGAGCACTTGAAGATGGCCTTAAAACTACCTGTGTACAAGCTAACTAGTTTGAGCATGGTTTAAAGGAATTATTATAAATTTCATCACCTCCTAGAACTTATAACCTCATTTTTTGGTCTTAAAAACCCTCACTCATCTTTCATTGATCATTCAACTAGTTACAATAGCTTGAATGGGTCTAAAAATATCACTAGGGTCTGTATGTAGGCCTAGATACTTGACTATGTCATCTCATCTTCAAGGTTTATAAATATTGGTATAGTATTAGACATATATATGAGGTTCAAGAAAATTTTAAAAACATCTCCCACTAGAACAAAACACTTTTCAAGTCAGCAATTATTCTGCAAACACACTATAACATGGACATGCTTTTCATTTATAAGATAAATTTGGCAAACAAGCCTTGGTCTAAGATAGAATAGTGGTTATTATCACTATTTATCTGGCCAAAGTGAGTATTTTAGTACCTTTAATTGGTTAATATTACCACTCATACTAATTTATAAGACCTTATTATGCCTATAGAGGCCTTAATTGACCATTTTGCCTAGAATGGAAAGGTTACCTGCAAACTATTTATGATCAAGAAAACCTAAGTATGACCTATTTGGTATTATCCATTGAGGTATTTAAGAACATGTAGGTTCCCATAATTTTATAATTAAAAATATTCTTATTATTTGAGGGTTTTCCAATGCCCCTTTCTTTGTATACCTTACCATCCTTGGCCTAGGTCTCTTGCTTGAGAACGATTGTGTGTTAGAATTTTGAGTAGATGCTATTTTTCCTTCCATAAGTGATGACCACCACTCTTTTTATTCTCATCCAATATAAAATTAATTCATACTTGTATTAATTTTTTTTATTTACTATAAGTAGAGTGTGGCCTTTCATATACACTAATCTACTTGCGGTTGCATACTTATTGATGTTTACTGTGTGTAGGGTTTAGGTATCATATTTGCATGAAGGAAAAGGGATTCATGGATTATAAAACATTAATGACACCATTATGTCTCAATTATTATTAAATAATTGAAATATTTTCATGTAATCATCAAGTTCAATATCTTTGGATGATATACATAGTGTCTCTTTGTGAAACCCTTCTATAATAGGCTAGAAGGCTGGTTATAGGTGTGTGTTTGCACTCTCAATTGAATATGTGGCCATATAGGTATAATAACATATGGTTTAACGATTATTATTTTTATAATGGATTATGGAGGGCTATGGTATGGTCTATAAGAGTTATTTTACTTGTCATTATGATAGTAATGTACTTTCACCTCAAATATGCCTAGATGAGCAGCCTCAGGGTGTTATTTTAGGCTTAGTCTCAACCACCTACCAATTAAGTGAGGTTTTTATACCTATAATATGTCTAGGTATAACTCTTCATTATTAAATCTTCTCATGGTGTCCTTATTTAACCTTCAATCTTAACTCATAGGTACACATAGTGGTCTCCAAGCTATCTCACTGTCTGACCTTTATCCCTCCACTACTTGAGCACTATTGTAGGTTCTTCCTTATGTTGGGACTTATTAAGGGAGTTAAGGTGATGGTACTCTTGGATTATCATTCATACCTTTAAATTCTCACAATATACCTCATATTTCCATGAAGCACAAACTCTACATAACTTCTTTCATATGCTAAGCCTAGTCCAGTTGAGGTGGTTACAGGTGCTAGTTTTCCTTAGCATGAGATAGTAACTTAATGTACATGGGGTAATTTGGAAAATGGTTTATTATAAAAAAATCATCATGTAATTGAGACCTTTAATATTTATCTCCTCCTTAAGAGAAGTTTTGATTCCCTTCTCATTCCAATTATCAAAAGTCTTATAACTCTCATTGTATAGACTGAGATAGTCCAAATATATCATTTGAGGTGTATTTTTGAAGTAAAATCATTATATTTATGTATAATTATGTCCTAGATTATAATTCATTACATGTCCTTTATTCTCTTACCTACACTTGTCCTTAGACAAACTTCTATTAGCCTCATTGAAGTGCTCTTTTTGGTTCTTGCTAATTATGTGTCAGACCTCTATATGAATAAAGGAGAGGCATGAAGGTGATATAAAGATGTCAAGATGGCCTAAGACTTGTTTTAATAACCTTGACAAGACATAGCCAACTTGGAGAAGCACTAGTCACCATCATGAGGTAGATTGAGGGAAAGGAAACCAATTACCTTAAAATCTCCAAACTTACCTTAACCTCTAGTAATAAGGTAAGTTAGGGTTATTAATAGACCTTGAAACTTGCTCTCAATGATTGAAATTAGTTGGGTTTCATGATATCCTAGTTTATTAAATGAACTCACATAGTTTCCATTATGTCTCATCCATGTAGGCCCTCTTAGAACACCGAAAATACCTTGCCTCTTGAGGTATCAGTTATAACTATTGTAGGTGGTCATTTGAACTAAGTTTCAATCATCTTACATCAACTAGGACATTAATTGAATCCTTCAATACTAAATACCTATTGGAGCATAAAACACGAGTGATTATCCAAATTTTACCTCAAACAATTATTCTTGAGCCTTGGTTTTTGTGTCACTCTATCATATCTCCTTCTCAGACCCTTGTTATAGTAGTATTATTGTTGATGAAGACCCTTTTTAAAGAGACACTCATGTTATCTTATACATCTTTGGATTTCCATGAAGGGTGACCATTTATTTCACATTCCATGGAAGTGTATCTCAAATCCTCCAATCTCCATGATGCCTTGAATGCCTTCCCTATTTATCTCATATTATCTTTTTCCATTGAATCCATACCTCTGTCTAAGGTCTAGAGGGACTTGACTAAGTTTTTGATTAGGTGAGGATCCTTCCTATTAACCTTATTTCCTTTATTCATCCCTAACATTACTTTTTTATGTATAATTTAAATACTTTCCACATAAAGTGGTAACATATTATCCCCTTTTGGATGTACTCAGGCCCTTCAACATAGAGGAACCTCTATTCATGATGACTAGGCAATTGAAACTGTAGATTTGACCACATGAGGAGATAGTGGAGATTGTTATGCTTGATGGTGAATGGATTGATGGATATTAGAGGTAAAGGAGACATGAAATTGACTAATGGACTAAGATAATACTTCAAACATCATCAATATTTTCATGTAAGTGCACTAAAATCCTACAACTTCAAGAAACTCAATCCATACTTTGTCAATAGAAGAAAGCTTAGAATTTTTACTTTAGAAACTCCCACACATGTGAGATAGGGGTTTGGGTGATGGAGGAAATATATGTTATCATTTTTAACACAAAAACATCATTTATTTGTATAAAAACTCCAAAATTAGACCAAAATTATTACAATCTTTAGACCCTGTATAAATGGAACAACTCATGAGAGTGGCTAGATTATTAGCATTTATTCATAAAGCATAGGAGAAGGATTTGAAAAAAAAATACATGGATGAGATTAAAGGTACACCCTTCCTCTCACCTAGATTTTAAATCTTAATATTCTCTCTCCTCTCTGTACTAAGTGAAAACTTGAGATGTTGTACAAGTTGCCAAAGAGAGTGATGGAAAGATGAGATAGGTTTCTAAAATATTTGGGATCTAAAACTCCTCTAAAGCCTAGATTTGTTTTATGGGATATATATATATATATATATATATATATATATATATATATATATATATATATATATATCCATGTTAGCATGTGGAAGGAAAACTTTTCAAGTAGACCTTTATAGACTTGGTAAAAACACCTATTTTTGACTTGAAACTACCACATTTGCTTTGGAGATTGATGGATAATGGATTTCAAGTGTTCCCATGAATGGTACATGAGTTTATAGACCTAGAATATCATTTAAAATACTTTATTTTCCATACAACATTCCACTTTACTCAAAAAACCACCTTTTAAAGTCATAAAAGGGTAATAAAACACATGAAAGTGGGGTATACGTTATAAATTGACTTTTTCATATTTTTGAAGAGTGGTATGGACTATATGAAGGGGAAAAATAAAATTAAAATCATATTACATTACTAAAATGACCATTTTTTTATCACCTATTACACTTTAACTAACTTGGCCAAGGTCATAAATGCCTATAACAACACTAGGTTTTAGAAGTCTTTTACCTTAAACTTTTCAAATTAACCTTAAATAGTAATAATAAGGGAAAAATAAATTCATTAAGGACACCTTAAGGTACATAATGACTATGAAACCCATGACAAGGTCATGTTTTGAATGTAGGGTTGACCATTTTGACATGAGGGTCAAAATTGATCAACATTTTTGGTGACTCCCAAGGGTGACTAGCTTGTTGGTCAAGAGAACCCAGTGGCTCAAGTATGACATGACCTAAGAGATAAAAACCATGAATTGATCAACTAATTTTTACTTTATGACACTTCCTGGACTACAAAAATAACAAGACACACAAAGACAAATAAGGGAAATAATCTTAACACCTAATAAGCACAACAAACAAGACACAAAAGCAATAAAAGAGGACAAACTATAAGCTTGTGTAGACCAAACTTGTTTGAATAAATATAAACAACTCAAATAACTAGTATATACAACTAACCTTAGTGGATCTTATCCCACCTAGATCAAAGGGGAAGTTTCTTGGGACTCTCCTCTCATAATATGGACAATTATGTGAATCAAGTGGCTCTGTGATGAGAGACTTGGTGAAGCAGTCCTCTTGTTGACCAATTCACTTATTATGTTCTCAAGTGATATATAAGTTTTAAAAATATGGCCTATGAACACAAACTCACTTAGTGCCTCAAGGTTTACTTCTTATTACTCTTGGTTGATTTTGACCTCTTAAAGTGAGTTAATGTGCCTTGGTACTTCATCATGCTAGTTATCTCCTAGATCCATAAGATTAGGTACTATTAGGATTTGATATTTAAGAACATAGCCAATATAAATCTCAAGAACCTCAAATACTACTGTAACATCATCTTTAGGATTCCTTTTTATCTCAAACAACCCTTCTTGCAGCTGTATACTCATCATCTTGACATCTTGAATACCTTCACATGGATGATTATCAAGTCCCTCTTCTTCATGTTTTTAAAGATTCATATATTTATCACTAGGTAAAGTGAAAAATTCAACTAGAATAAGATGTTTTCGACCTTGTTTGAAGACCTCAAACAAATCATCTTCTATTTTGGTAGCCTCCTGAGATGGCATGTTTATGGAGCTACCTTCCCTTTACTTGGTGAACTCATCTTCTATGAATTTGATCATCTAATAACATGATTCAAGGAGGCTATAAACTACTCTTATAATGTCAAAAATATCACTTAAATTATCCTTTAAAACTTTATAACCCTCAACAACCATTTGATGACCTTGAAAACTCTTAGAGCTGCCTTGATCTCCAACCTCCTTGACTAGTTTTTAACTTTCTTCCACCATTATTGCAAGTATTTGAGGACTATCATGATGAATGGAAATTTATATGTCAATAATGAGGTCCTAGAGGTCATCTTCATCATGTTAAATGGAAGCATAACTCTCATGTGGCTCATCAATTTCCTATAACTTATCATCTTCTACACTTTTGAAAACTAAAAGGTGTCACTCCATACCAAGTGGTGTTCCAATGGTGAGATCCTCTTCAATATGTAACAAGTCATCATCATCAACTATGGATTCAACATGATGTTTATTTATTACCTCTTCAAGGAGTGGTATAGGAAATTTTTGGAATGACTTCAAGAGAGATGAGATGCATGCCACTTTTCTTCATTTAGTTACTTGTATTCAACCATCATGTTTTCCTCCTTCCTTTTCACATTGACATGGATGCATTTTCATGATGGAAATGACTTAGACTATTGAGGAGGGAGGGGTGGGGATTAAACAACCTCAAACTTGTTTGGTATCTCTTCATTCTTCCTTAATTGTAACACTTGGTTCCAAGATGGAAACCTAGGCTTAGGATTACCTTGTGTTGAGTGTATTGTTGTTTGGGGCATGGAGGTATGAGTAGTTGAGGTTGTGTTTTTTTTGTAGATTTTATGGATTAATTCATATTCTACTATAAAACCTTAATTTTATTAGCCAAGGCATACTTCAAATTGAAGTATTAACTATCCATGATTATTAGTTATTTCAATGCCTAAATTTCCTTCTTCTTGCACTCTCTTTTGAATATATTTCCATGAGGGGAAGGTTGAGAGGAGTCGGGAGGATCCTTGATGATTTTGAAACTCAATTGATGGGAGCTTATGAGGGGTTATGGGAATCTCAACATGGTATTGTCATGGGATGGATTAGAGAATAAAATATTGGTGAGTTTGTTGTTTTTCATGTACTACCAACCTATCTTCAATTTTGGAGATTAGTACCTCTATGTTCAGCATATCATTGTTTCCTCTTAGATGACCCTCCCTCATGAGTAATGACCAATCCATTTTGGCCTAATACAATGACACTCTAACACCCTCAAGGACATGTTTGGGAATCTCTTGTCCATACCCCTCAATATATCAATGTTCATCATATGCCTTTTATGATCTAATAGGGTTTGTTTAAGGCCAAATATGGAATGGCTTGGGGTATGAGTGGGGTTGTAAAGAATGTCATGATTCTACCATGAATTAACATATGAATGATTAGGTTTCCAATGGGGTAGATGAGACTCATAGTAGGGTTTTTAGTCTTGATAATAGGGAAACTCATCATAAGACTGATAGGGGGATTATATGGTTGATAGGGGGTAAAATATGGTTGGTAGGGATCACAATGATATTGAAATAGACTAAGGGATTACTCATAAGGAAATGAACAACGTAATTCTACCTCATGTACCTCCATAATTCATCATTAAACATAATGAGAATCAATGAGACTATGGAAAATAACTCATCTTACCCTTGAAGTGAAGGATTGTCATGAATTTTACTATGAGTCCTAATTGAAAACTTGCAAATTTGGTGCTTGAAGTCTTGTGAGATGACTGCAGATGCTACTACTAAATGTAGTTAGCTCTCTAAATGTCCTCTAAGGCTACCAAAGCATGTTTTAAGGCACTTGAATCTCATCCCACTCGGTGTGCCATAATTGTTGGAGGTTCTAGGTTACACCCTAGATAAAGAGAGGAGTGTTCAAGTCTAAACCTCAAACCTAGTCCAACATGGGAGTGACCTTAGACTATAGGTTGTTTAGTGTTTAAGTCACACATCTATATTTTAAGGGGATAACTCCCCTAATTTTCTCATTTTAATGCTCTTTATAAGATCTAAACTCTATGGGGATTAAAAGGGTAAACAAGATTGCATGAATGAAAACCTATTCTAAAGTGGTGATGCACCTGAATAATCTCACTTATCCACTCAACTTGGAATCAAATGACATTGATGGACTATGCATAGGACTAACATACTACCTTCAATAGATTCCAAACAATACTATCTCACCTAGAGTTTAGATTAAGTGACTGGAGAAGAAGGGAAATGATAATAAGTCTTGGTTAAAGGTACTTAAAATCATGCATCCACTTCAATCTTGAGTCATCAATCTCATGATTTATTAGATGACATGTAAGGAAAGGTTATTAGTACCTAGGTATACTTGGACTTGTAAAGGGAAGATTAAACCATTGTTTCATATTAAAATAAGTATGAAACACTAAGTACTAATGAATAAATAGCTACAAGTGTTCTATTCATTTATCTAAGAGGTCTGTAAGTAGAAAGCTTGTCAGAGTTTCCTCATACCATCCTAAGGGATATAAACTAAGGCCAATAGCCAATAACATATGGTATAAATGGAGACAAAGAAGGAGAAATGTGGTATGTAAAAGTGGATAAGGGGTCATGAATGACCAAGGTGCACTTCAAATGTTAGTTATATCAGTTATGAAATCCATATTACTCTTTATCCATGCATTGATACTCCTTAAAGGCTCCTTTTGGCATTAAAAATGAGGTGATGGGGGGCTGAGTTAGATTCAATTATGTTTATCAAAGGTTTGACCCTACTCAAAATAGTCTTTCACTCCTCCCAATGGCTGTTATGTAGCGTACATGGGTGTAACTATGCCTCCCAAAAGGCATTGAGTAACCCACTAAAATTTCTCATGGAGATCAAACCTTGAAACTACTTCCACCTTGCATAATGTACTTGAAATTAAATTATTTGTCCTTGAATTTTAAGTTACTAGGTGCTACAACCTACATTGACTTCCTTCCTTAGCCCCTCTATGCCAAAATTGAGTCCTTTTGATGACCAAATATGCCTACTATGCTAATTAGGCCTAGTAGCCTAATTATTTATACTAGATAGCCATGAAATACCTATAAGAGAGACTAAGAACCTATGAAAACATGATATCTATTCTTGAAAAAACCCCTTCAACCATATTATATTCTTATATAAGCATTAGGCACTTGAGAATTCATTTTTCTTAGTTGACTAATCCACTTTCTTTAAGCATATGTAGACTGGCAATTGTGAAAAGTGTTGAAAAGACCATTCTAGCTGATTTTTTTAGTGTATGATGACTTTATTAGCTGAATTAAGTACCGAATCATCTATTCCAAAGATTGAAACCATTAAAAACTATCATGTACCCTCCTTTATGCTCATTTCCTTTAGAAAGTATAGATTTATGAGCATTTATACCATGTCCATACAACTAAAATCAATGATAATATTATCCTTTAAGTTTACTTAACCTTTCATTAGTTTCTTAGACCATTCAAGGACATTAGGACATCAAAACATCAAGTTTTTTGAGACAAGGTTTGCCTAGGGATTTTAGGGAGGTTTAGGAGTGCTCATGGGTCCTAAGGATAGTTCATACTATACAAATGTCCAAGTCTAGAAAAAATTCCATGGATATCAAGGGTACTAACATATTCACCTTCCATTAATGGGATAGCTTCCCATGCAAAGGGTGGATGAAGATATGAACATTAAAAAGTGACCCTAAGTCAATCTGAAAGCCATTTTTGAGTGCGTAACTTCTTAATATTCATTCATAAAAATATGCCCCTTAATGTTAATCAATATTTCATGGATCTTTAATCTATAGGGAGAATTAAACTTCCTTAGGACCTTTGGTTTTGAGTGTGTATGTGGTGGAGTAGGTGATCACTTGAAGTGGCCTTCAAACTACCTATGTTTAAATTGAATGGTTTCAGCATGGTTTCAAGGAATTATGATCAATTTCCTCACCTCTTGCCACTTATAACCTCCTTTTTTTTGTCTTAAACACCCTCATAAATATTTCATTTATCATTCAACTAGTTACAATAGCTTGAGGGGGTCTAAAAATGTTTCTAAGGTTTGTATGCAGGCATAGATGCTTGACTGCGTCATCTCATCTTCAAGGTTTTTGAATATTGGTCTATTATTAGACCTCTGTAGGAGGCTTAGGAACCTTTAACCATCATCTACCATTTTAAAAATACCCTATGTAGGTCCCCAAGGTTATAGGCACAATCACTAAGACGGGGGTAAATTAGTGAGCCTAGATATTTTAATTTCAATTGCAGTCCTTTAAAATATTAGCCAATCAACATATATCAACTTGGTCAAGAAGTATTAACAAGAGAGCTCATATATTTAATTCATACAAAATATCAAACACATAACACATAGTTCTTGTGGGAAACTCTCATGGAGAATAAAACCCACTCTCAAGCCTACAACATAAATGGACAAGAATCCTATAAGAAATTACAAATGAGAGACATATCAACTCATTTAGACCAAAAAACCTTGATCATATCCTCCTGACCAAAGGTATTTAGTGAAACACCTATTTCACAAGGAACAACTATCCCTAAGGAAGACCAATTCCTTTAAACCCTCCTTTAAACACCTCTACCTTAGAAATGGTGTCTTCAACACTTGATGATGGATCTCTCTCTCTCTCTCTCTCTCTCTCTCTCTCTCTCTCTCTCTCTCTCTCTCTCTCTCTCTCTCTCTCATGCACACACACACAAAAATAGGCCTCTCATATAGACATGCCATAAACCCTCTCCTTCAAACAAACTATCTTTATATGCACATTTAAACCTATTTTCATATCCCCAAACTACAAGAGCATTATCTTGATATTAGTAACATGACCTATAGGTCATACTCATAGTCAATATGCTATTTTTCTTATTAATTCAACCAACATGCACACTACCTATCTTTCTCTTCACAACTCTCACATCCACCTTGCACAAGTCTCTCTCACAAATCTTTTACACAAATTATAGATATCATTATATTTTATTTCACTATATAACAAGATATCATGAATTAACAAGACCACAATAATCCTTTTCAACAATAATTCATGCCTTCACCCTTAAGGCATCTCACATAGGTCACACTTAAGCACAATCCTCTTTTAAATATGCCTAAGTCACTTTTAGGTCCTATGGAGACCTATTCAACTCTTTGATACTTCTCTAAGCAAAAAAATAATATAGGAACAATTTACAACACAATGGACCCACTCTAAGTGACCCTTTTAGCATCCTCAAATGATCAGAGTTGCTAAAACACTCTTCTATTAAAGCCTAATTAGCTCAAATACTTCAATGTACATAGAATCATTGTGAATGAAAACACTATTGAATTTAAAACCTTTGTTCATACTACATATGATTGTTAAAACCTTAAAAATGTATGTAGATCATCCTCATGGATTTTACAACACTCTCTACTAGCCAATTCATCATAAAACATTCAAAAAACATCAACACAAGCTCAAATATCCTTCTCGGGTCACTTATAGAACATAAATGAAAACATAGTAAACTTTGGATCTTAATATATTTATCTTCACACGCTTTTAGATCTTCAAATCCATATTTCCAAATGTACCTTAGAGTCCTCTACCACTTTACTTTTTACTGTATGAGCAAATTCTATCTAGATCAAAAGTTATGGTAAAAAAACTAGACACTAGTCTTTCCTTCACAAATTAAAATATTCAAATGCAAATGGTCATAGTTAAACTTCAAACACTATGCTTGCATCTCATGTCCTATTAGCTTTAGATCAATTACACACCATTGTTCTTGTCCAACCTTTAATACATAGGCACCAATGCTCAAACATTAAACCTCAATCATTTTTACCTCATCTCATGAAATATTTTAATGTTGACTCCAAATGCTCCATTGATCTTTTTGGATCAACCAAGTCTTTAAATATCAATGCTCACCATTTGATCAATCTATACGAACACCCACTCACCGTTAGATACTTATCCTTTACCTTTGCTTAGTCATTAAACATCATGCACCTATCCTTTTCTCATCGTTGCTTGACTTTTTGGAGTAATGCACACCATTGATCTTGCTCAAACTTTAACTTGTGTAAAAATGACTATGGGAACCTTTGAAATTTGCCTAGAAGGCCAAATTCTCATAGTCATAACTTTTGCCTCACTCACTTGCATGTTCTAAAATTTGGACCATATGATCTCTTCACATATGATAATCTAACCATGTGATAAAATACTCTTGAAACCTTCACACATGTGACATATAATATCATTAAAATTCATTCTTATAGAGCCAACAATGTTTTAGAATTTGTCTAGGAGACCAAATTTTCTCCTACATAATGCTTTCCATGTTTCAACACATGATCTCAAATTTATCAAAAATAACTATTCACAAAATTGAAAAAAATCATATGATCTCCTTTTCCTGAAACATCCACACATGAATGATATGAATTCATCAAAATTCTTACTTGAATATTCTTACCATATGAAAATTTGGCTAAGTATGGGAAAACATAGTCAAACTACCTGGGAATCCAACTTTGCACATGTATATCTTTTGTCACACTTAGTTGCATGCTTTGAGAATTAGTGAATATAAACTAGGCACAAAAATTAATAAACACATATGATCATTTTGTCCTGACACCTCCACTCATGTGAATGCTAACCTCATCAACATGATTACTTGGCTCTTTCTACCCACATGTAAATTTGGCTAAGTATGGGAAAACAATGAATTCTGATTAAGAAGCTAACTTTGCACCCTTATATCTTTGATCATACTTTTCCACATGACTTGAGATTTAGTACATATCAACTATGGAATATTTTTATCACAACTATATGAACAACCCCCCTTTACTCATTCCCATGTGGCAATGATGACACCATCAAACTGCCTACTCAAATTTTATGCCACTGAACCCAAATTGTTTAGATGAAAAACTATGGACAACCAAATGAATTAAACTTATGCACACAAGATTTAAAATCTTATAAAAAATATAAGGGACCTTTTTCACATGCTTAATACTCCATACTCATCCCTAATCATCTCCAAATACTCAAACTCTAGAGATCAACCAATCATACCTCAAGCATACTAGGAGATGTATATTTCACACTTTGTCATTGTTACTTAGGCTATCAAAGCACTTTATCCACTCATAAGGACACATCCATGAAATCACCATGACATCACTAAAAACTCTCCAAAAATATTCCCCTTTGTCATTGATGTCAACAAACATCATATATAGCAATATACATCTCACCTTCTCTCTCTTCAAACACTCCCACAATAAAACATTCTCCTCCTTTGACACAATGACAAAGTGGGCACCAAATGATCTTGAGGACCTAAAAATACAACAAATAAGAAAGGACCATATTATAAATATGATACAAAATCCCTCTTACCTTGAGCCTACTTTCGCTTATCTTGACAACTTCCTCTTGCTCCATGTCAACACTCTCTTCAACCAAACATTGAAATGAATGAAGAAAGAACACAAAAAAACACTAAAATCTGATGAAACTTACCAAGAAACATTTGAAAGGGACTCTCCATAATATTTTTGAGTAATTGTACCACTTGATCATCTTCATATCTCTGTACACCATGAGGAACCAACATATAGGCTTACTAGCCTTCTCTCTCAAGCTACCATAAGCACCATCAACAAAACTTCATTCCACTCACAAAACAATAAAAAATCTCTCAATCAACCTTATAAATCTCCATGAAACATACATACCTTTCTCTTTTGGAGTAACTAAGAAAAACACACTCTTTTTCACACTAGGCCTATCTTAGACTCCTTATAGCCCTACCTAGAACTTGCAGAGCCCACACCTTTCATTAGATACATATTCAAGACCTAAAACTTTATATCTAGATCAATCTCATATTCCCCCTCAAGGAAACTAGTTTTCAATAACTAGGCCATCTTTTATAATATACTTCCTTCACAAACCAACTATCTAATTAGGCCTCCAACTTGACAAAAACTTGAGAACCAAAAACCTTCAAATCTATGTGAGCCTTGATTTGACAACCAATTTTTCCCATTAAACATATTAAGAAGCCTAAGACTTAAAATCATAATGTATAACACTTTTATAAAAGAGCTCAAACCCGTAGAATCTTAAAATAATCAAAGTCAACACAATACCTTTTAGTCAACGTCCACCTCTAAAACTTCTTATACACTTGGAGATAACCATTACACACTTCTTAACCAAGATTTGAGATTCCTTAACATTGGGAACCTTCAATTCCTATAACCTATTTTAGGACTTGCAAGCTCTTAAGCACAAATTGGGAAACCCAAAAGCTAAGAAAAATCTCCAAATTGACTTCAACATACCTTCAGATCATAAAACCACCTAGAGCATGCTAGAATAAGGTCAGTAGACCTTTATATGCAAAAATATCATCTTGATAAATAATAAATCCTCCTTTTCCATATGGGAACCTTCAATATGACCTTGTAGACTGCTTCTATATATAGTTATCAACATCATGACATTACTTTAGCAAATTTTCCATGTGGACATACCTGTTTCAACTGAGAACACTCAAATCTAGTCTTCTAGGACCATCTCAAGAACATCTTAGCAACACTTTCTTCTCCACTAATAGGAGTCTATTAATTAGCATAGACAAAAACATCCTTTGCACCATAATGTTCTTAAAATAAAGTGAAGCTAGGAGTGGCCCACATCTCCTCAGTAACCACTAGAATCCTCTTATAGCTATAATACTTCTTTCTCTTTTCCTTCATCTTCTTCTTAGTCTAACTATAGCAACTGGTTCTTCTTATATAACACTTCCCTTTTCTTCAAAGATAGAATTGATAACATGTAAAGCAAGTATGGAATCCTGGCTTACCTTTTTATTTGAAGCATCAAACTTGTAGCTTGGAATCTCATCACTAGATATAAATAATTGATGTTTTTTGCCTGAATCTTTCTCAATAATAATAAGATGTTCACTTGGATCCATACCTACCTCAGAACTAGCCTCAACTAGTATGGTCTTCTCCTTGATCTTAGTCTCTTCATTCACAACATGAGCAATCAACGATATATCTTGAAACTATTCACCTTTTAAAGTATTTTCCACCATAGCAAATAGATTACTTGGACCTTTAGTCTCATCATAATTCCTACTTACCACCTTTGGTCTCCATGAGTTTACTTGTCTTCTATCTTCACTCTAAGAGCTTGATAAAACCTATTCTAACTTGTAGGCCTATGCTTTTAGAACTTATAAATGTGACCTCTTTTTTCATAGTTGAATCACACCATAATTTTTGTGAGAAGCTCATTTTATCTTACCAGATTTGGACAAAAACTTGCAATGTGTCCTAATTCATAATAACTATATCACTCAATATCTCTTAAGGGAAACTCAACTTGTCTTAACTTAAATGGACAACATTTTGTAAAATATCCCACATCATGATAGTTAAAACACTCAACCTTGATACACATTTTGATTGATGACCACCATCATGTCTCCATTCAAATTCATTCTTAACAGGTCTTCTACATTCTCTAGCTCTATGTCCGAACCAATTACAAGTATAGTAGTAACCATTAAAATTTTCATACCTCATGGAATTTGGTTGTCTAATCTATTTTATGTTAATTATGATAGTACCTTCATTCTTTGTCTAATGATTTAATTCAAAGGTTGTTTGCCCTTGTTCACATTAGTCTTCATCTTGTCTTGAGTTGTAGTCTTTATTTCTTCTTTGTATCCAAGACCAGTCTCATAACTTTCATGATTTTGATCATTTAGAATGATGTGTAGATCACTTGAGCTCTTTTCATATCTCAAAAATGAAATTACCTTATTAGATATCTTTTCTAACTCAGATTTTAATTACATACCTTGTGCATTCGTGTTCTTTATCTTTTAGGCTTGTAGATAGTATTTCTAATTGACAATTGAGATGCTTGACCATATAATCATGCTCCTTGGCATCTTTATTCATTTTTTCCTCAAAAATACTAAAATTTTCCTCATAGTTTTTGTTTTTATATTTCATCTTCTTATTGACCTTCTTCTCTATCTTCATATTTTCAAGAGCATTAATCAACTCAGTCTCACAATCTACTTCTTCTTTATCATCATCTAAATCACTCGAATTAGACTCCATTTTATTTGAGAAACTTATTTAATCTATGAACAAGGTTTCATCTTCAATAAGACCATCAGATTCATGATCATACTCTGTTTCATTGACTTCACTCTATTCTAATGAGCTGTAATCCTCTTTGGTGTAGAGATTCTTCTTGTCTTTGGAATACTTCTTCTTGTTATCAAACCTTATGAATCCCTTTTTACTTTTATTAGACCTAAATGATCTCTTTCCATCATCATAACCTTGATCATTCTCTTCATCAATATCCTTCTTGTACTTGTGAGGGAACCTATTGTCAAAATGTCCTACCTCTCCACAATTGAAGCATTTGAAAGGCAACTTACCCTTATACTTTATTGAACCTATTTTCAATTTACTTGTAAACAAATAAATTAGTTCATCCTCACCAATATCAAAAATGTCATCATCCTTGAGTGTATTACCTTTTAACTTATTCTTTGTCTTCATTTTAGTCTTGAAAGATGCTTCCGTATTCGATGGTATATCATCATTCTTCCTCATCTCATTAGTAGTAAGGGTGCCATGTAATTGATCCATCTTCAACTGAGTAAGGTCATGACTCTCTTATATAACAAATACTATTATATCAAACTTGGGGAATAGAGACCTTAATACCTTTTTAACAATAGTATCCTCTTTAAGGTTCTTTCCAAGATCTCTGATGATGTTCATAATATCATAAACTCTTTACAAAAATGATGCCATAATATCATCTTCATTCATCTTCAGACTTTCAAATTTCCTTCTGTGAGTCTACAACTTATCAAGCTTGACCTTTGAATGTCCTTGATAAATGATTTGAATTATGTCCCATATCTCTTTAGCAAATTAAAAATAGATGACCTTGGTATTCAGTCTCCTAAAGACCAAAAGTGATAGCATCCATTACCTTGGAATTATTATCAAACAACTTATTGTCTACAACATTAGATGGAGGAATAATAAGAAGAACATAGCCATTTGCAATAGATTACCAAACATCAAACCCTAGAGACATAATGTATGTCCTCATCTTAGCATTCTAAAATTCATAATTGGATCTATTGAACATTGGTTATTACTTAGTAGAGAAACCTCCTTGATGAATATCCATATTGTACCATAGATCACCTTTAAGCTTTTAAGACTTTACCAAAGGACCTGATCTGATACCAATTGTTAGAGGTATAATCATTAAGAAGGGGGGTGAATCAATGATCATAGATATTTAAATTTGAGTTGTAGTACTTTAAACTATTAACCAATTAGCATATATCAACTTGATTAAGAAGCATTAACAAGAGAGCTCATACATTCAATACATACATAAGATCAAACACATAACAGATAGTTCTTATGGGAAACCCTCATTGGGAATAAAACCCACTTTTAATCCTGTAACACAAATGGATTATTATCCTATAATAAATTACAAACAAGAGATAGATCAACTCCTTTAGACTATAAAACCTTGATCATATCCTCCTGACTCAAGGTATTTAGTGAAACACCTATTTTACAAGGAACAACTACCCCTAAGGAAGACCAAGTCCTTTAGACCTTCCTTTGAACACCTCCACCTTAGAAATGGTGTATTAAACACTTGATGATGGATATATATTTATATAACCCTTATAAAAACTCTTTCTATATCTTAAATATGCCTCTCACATAGGCATGCGACAATACCTATCCTTCTTCACTCAAACTATCCTCATATGCACACTCAAACCTATTCGCATATCCTCAAACTGCAAGAGCATTATCCTAATATTAGGAACATGACTTATAGGTCATACTCATAGTTAAAAAACTATTATGCTCATTAAATAAACCAATAGTCACACTACCTATCCTTTGTTTCATAACTCTCACATCCACCTTGCATAAGTATCTCTCACAAATCTTTTACACAAATTCTAGAAATCATTATATTTGATTTCACTATATATAGATTTATCATGAATTAATAAGACTAAAATAATCCTTTTCTTCCATAATACATGCAGTCACCCTTAAGGCATCTCACATAGGTCACACTTAAGCACAATCCTCTTTTAAATAGGCCTAAGTCACTTTTAGGTCCTATGGAGACCCATTCAACTCTTTGACACTTATCTGAGCAAAAAAAGAACATAGGAACAATTTCCAACATAATAGACCCATTACACATGACCATTTTGGCATCCTAAAATGATCATAGTTGCTAAAACACTCTTTTGTTAAATCCCAATTAGCTCAAACACTTCTCTATAGATACAATATTTAAAAATGAAAACATAGTCAACTTTAAAACCTTTGTTCATATTACATATGATTGTTCAAACCTTAAAAATTCATGCATAGAATTCTCACGGAGTCTAAAACACTCCCTAATATCCAATTCATCTTGAAACATTGAAACAACATCAACACAAGCTCAAATATCCTTCTCGGGTCACTTGCAGAACATATACAAAAACATAGTCAACTTTGGAGCTCAATATCTTTGTTTATACACATGTTAATATCTTCAAATACATATTTACAGATGTGTCTTGGATTCCTCTACCACTTTTATTTTTACCACATGAGAAAATTATATCTAGATAGAAAGTTATGATCCAAAAACTAGACACTAGTCTTTCCTTTACAAATTCGAATATTCAAATGCAAATGGTCATAGTTAAACTTCAAGCACTATCCTCTCATCTCATGTCCTCTCAACTTTAGATCAATTATGCATTATTGATCTTGTCTAAACTTTAATGCATAGGCACCAATCCTCAAATGTTAAACCTCAGTCACTTTGACCTCATCTCATGCAATAATATAATGTTGACTCCACATGCTCTATCAATCTCTATAGATCAACTAGGTCTTTAACTATCAACACTCACCATTTGATCAATCTATATGAACCCCTGATCACCATTAGATCCTTATAATTTACCTTTTCTCAGTCATTAAACATCATAAACTTGTCTTCATCTCTCTTCTTCCTAACTTCTTGGAGCAACATATACCATCGATCTTGCCCAAACTTTAACTTGTGTAGAAATGAATATGGGAACCTTTGAAATATACTTGGAAGGCCAACTTTGCATAGTCATAACTTTTACCTCACTGACTTGCATGCTCTCAAATTTGGACCATATGATCTCCTCACATAGGAGAATCTAATCATGTGACAAACTAGTCTTAAATTTTTTTTTCATGTGAGATATAATGCCATTAAAATGACTTCTCAAATTCTTCTATCATAGAGTCAATTATGCTTAGAATTTATCTAGGAGACCAAATTTGCTCCTGCATAACTTTTGCCATGCTTCAACACATGATCTCAAATTTAGCACAAAATAACTATGCATAAAATTGAACAAACTCATATGATCAAGTTCTATTGAAACATATACATGTGAAAGATATACCTTTATCAAAATGCTTGCTCATATCTTCTTGCCATATGTAAATTTGGCTAAGTATGGGAAAACACAGTCAAATTACTTCGGAGCCAAACTTTGCACATGCATATCTTTTGTTTCTATTGGTTGCATGATGTGATATTTAGTGCATAGAAACTAGGGAAAAAAATGAACAGACCCATATGATCATTTTATCTTGACACCTCCACTTGTTTGAATGTTGACCTCATTAACATGCATACTTGACTCTTTCTAGCCACATGCAAATTTGGCTAAGTATGAGAAAATAATGAATTCTGACTAAGAAGCTAAATTTACACCCTCATATATTTGATCATGATTTGATGCATGAGTTTATATTTAGTTCATATAAAATAGGGACTAATGTGATCATAACCATATGACCAAATCTCCTTGACTCATTCCCATGTGGTAATGGTGACATCAGCAAACTTCCTACTCAAATTTTATGCCACTAGACCCAAAGTGTCTAGATGAAAAACCATGGGCAAAAAATGAACTCCACTTATCTAAACAAGATTTAAAATATTATAAAACATATTAGATACCTTTTTCACATGTTCAATACTCCATACTCATCCCTAATCATCTCTAAATAGTCAAACTCTTGAGATCTAGCAAGCATACTTCAAGCATACTAGGATAGGTATATTACACACTTTGTCATTATTACTTAGGATATAAAAGAACTTAATACATGTATAAGGAAACCTCCATGACATCACTGTGGCATCACTAATAACTCTCCAACACCCAACTATTCTATAGACACTCTATATCATGGATGTGTTTTCACTTGTAAGACAAATTTGACAAGCATGCCTTGGTCTGAGATAGAATAGTGGGTGTTCCTATTGTTTGTCCAACCAAAATGTGTATTTAAATATATTTAGTGGGTCATTATGACCATTCATACCAAAATTTAAGACTTGATTATGCCTATAAATGCCTTAACTGACCATTTTGGCCAGATTGGCAAGGTTGCCTGCAGACTATGTGTGATCAAGAAACCCTGAGTATGACCTATTTGGTATTGTCCCCCAAGGTATTTAGGAAAATTGAGGTTCTCATTACTTGATAAGGTAAAATATTATTCTCATCTTATGGTTTTAAAAATTACCTTTCTTTTTATACCTTACCCTCCTTGGCCTAAGTCTTTTGCTTGAGAATGACTATGTGTTAGAATTTTAAGTAGATGTTATTTTGCCTTCCACAAGTGATGACCATCACTCTTTGTGTTCTAATTCAATATAAACTTTATTAATAATTATTTGAATTTTTTCCATTTAATATAATCATATTGTGTACTTTGATATTCACTAATATACTTTTAGGTGCATACTTATTGATGCTTACTATGTGTAGGGTCTAGGTGTCATATTTGCATGAAGGAAAAGGGATCCAAGGATGCTCAAACCTTAATGAAAACTTTATGTCTCCATTAATCTATAATAATTCACATATTTTAATTTCATCATCAAATTTTATGTGCTTGGATGATATACATAGTGTCTCTTTGTGCAACCTTGTTATAGTAGACTTGAAAGTTGGATGTACGTGTGTATTTGCACTCTCAATTGACTATGTGGAGATATGGGTCCAATACCCTATGGTTTTAAGATTTTTATGTTTTTAATCGATTATGGAGGGCTATGGTATGGAATATAATATTTCTTATGCTTATAATTATGACAGTAATGTACTTTTACCTAAAGTTTGCCTAGATGAGAACCCTGTAGGTGTTCTTTTAGGCTGGGTCTCAACCACCTACCAATGAAGTGAGTTGTTTAGACCTAGAATAAGTCCAAGAGGACATCTTAATGCTTAAATATTCTCATGGTGGCCTTATTTACCCATCAATATAACCTCATAGGTACACATAGTGGTCTTTAAGTTATCTCATTGTCTGACCTTTATGCCTCCACTACTTGAACACTACTATAGGTGCTTCATTGTGTTGGGACTTATTAAGGGAGTTAAGGTGATGGGAATCTTGGATTATAATTCATAACTTTAACTTCTCATAATATACTTCACAATTCCATCAAACACAAACTCTGTGTAACTTCCTTCATATGCCAAGCCTAGTCTAGTTGAGGTGGTTGTAGATGCTAGTTTTGCTTGGCATGAGAAAGTGACTTGATGTAAATGGGGAAAGTTATAAAATGGTTTATTTTTAAAAACTAATCATGAACTTGAGACCTTTTTATATTCATCTCCTCCTTAAGATAATTTTTGATTCCCTCGTCAAGCCAATTATCAAAAGTCTTGTAACTCTCACTATACAGACTAAGACAGTCTTAATACATCAACCGAGGTGTATGTTTGAAGGAAAATCGTGGTGTTAATATATAATTATGTCCTAAATTATAAATAATTGCATGTCCTTTATCCTCTTACCTACACTTTTCCTTGAAGAGGCTTCTGTTAGCCACATTTAAGTGCTCTTTTTGGTGGCTACTAACTATGTATCAAACCTTTATATGGATAGAGGAGAGGCATGAGGCTGATCTCAAGATGTTAAGATGGCCTATAAATTTTTTAAATATCCTTGATAACACATATAAAACTTGGATAAGCACTAGTCACCATCATGAGGTATATTGAGGGAAAAGAAACCAATTACCTTAAAATCTCTAAACTTACCTTAACTTCTACTAATAAAGTAAGCTAGGGTTACTATTAGACCTTCAAAATTTATCTCAATGATTGCACTCACTTGGGTTTCTTAATATCTTGTTTTAGTGAATGAATTCACCTAATGTCCATTATGTCTCACCCATATAGAACATCTTAGATAACCTCAAACACCTTGCCTCTTGAGGTATCAATCATGACTACTATAGGTGGTCATTTGAATAGAGTTTCAATCATCTTCCATCAACTAGGATATTAATTATCTCCTTCAGCACTAAAAACCCTATTTAGAACATGAAACATGAGTGATTAGCCACATTGTACCTTAGACAAGTATTCTTGATCCCTAGGTTGGGTGTCACTCTATCATATTTCCTTTTTAGACACCCGATAAAGTGGCATTGATGTAGGTGAAGACTCTTTTGAAAGAGACACTCATGATATCTTATACATATTTGGAGTTCAATGGATGGTGTCCATTTGGTTCACATGACATGAAGGTGTATCATAAATCCTCTAATCTCCATGATGCCTTGAATGCCTTCCCTATTTATCTCACATCATTTTTTTCCATTGAATCCATGCCTTTGTCTAAGGTATAAAGGACTTGACTATGTTTTTGATTAGTTGAGGATCCTTCTTGATGAACTTATCTCATTTAGGTCTCCCTAAATTTATTTATTTATGTATAATTTTAATACCTTCCAAATGAAGTGCTAACATACTATCCCCTTTTGGAGGCACTTAGGCCCTTCAACATAGTGGAAGCTCTGTTCATGATGATTAGGCAATTAAAACTATAGATTTGACCTCATGAGGATCTGCTAGAGATTTTTGTGCTTGATGGTTAATGGGTTGATGGCTCTAAGATGTAAAGGAGACATGAAAGTGACTAATGGACTAATAAAATACTTCAAACATCATCAAGATTTTAACATAAGTATACAAAATCCTATAACTTCAATAAACTCAGTCCATACTCTACAAATAGATGAAAGCTTAGAGTTTTTTTTACTTTAGACAATCCCACACATGTGAGATATAGGTTTGGGTGATGGAGGAAATCTATGGGGTCCTTGTGAACACAAAACAAGCATTGATTTGTAGAAAAACTCCAAAAGTAGACCAAAACCATTCTAATCTTCAGATCCTACATAAATGGAATAGTTCATAAGAATGTCTAGATTGTTAACCTTTATTCATAAAACAAAAGATATGTATTTTTTTAAAAAAATCCATGGATGAAACATTCAAGGGACATCCTTCCTCTCACCAATATTTTAAATCCTAATATTCTCTCTCATCTCTATATTGAGTTAAAACATAAGATGTTACACAAGCTATCAAAGAGAGTAACAGAAATATGGGATAGGTTTCTGAAATCTTGGGGATATAAAACTCCTATAAATAATGTATTTGGACTTAGGGGTGTATATAAATCCATTAGATCATCTATAAGGAAACCTTTACAATTACACTTGTACAAACTTGGTAAAAACACCTATTTTGTCTTGAAACAACCACATTTGATTTGAAGATTGATGGATAAAGAATGGAAAGTGTTCCCATAGTTGGTAAATGAGTGTAAAAACATTTAATATCCTTTTAAATACTTTATTTTCCCTCCAACATGCCACTTTACTCTAAAACCCACATTTTGAAGTCATAAAAGGGCAATAAAACATGAAAGTGGGGTGTACATTAAATTTGACTTTTTCACATTTTTGAAGAGTGATATAGACTATATTAAGGGGGAAAATAAAATTAAGATCATATTAAATTATAAAAATTACCATTTTTAACCACTTAGTACACTTGAACCAACTTGACCAAGGTCATAAATGCCTAAAAACAACACTAGGTTTTAGAAGTCTTTTACCTTAAACTTTTCAAATGAACCTTAAATAGTATGAATAAGGGTAAAATAACTTCATGAAGGAAACAATAATGTACATAATGAATAGGAAACTCATGAAAAGGTCAGTTTTATAATGTATAGTTGACCATTTTGACCTGAGGATCAAAATTGGTCAACAAGACCATCTTTCTTTTTAATCACCATAACATCTCAAAATAAAATAGATTCATTTTCTTTGATCTCCATAGTGAATTATATTGAATCTAATTGGTTGTTAAGATGTTCCATAATTTTATCAAGTGCTTCCATACCATGCACCCAAATCACATAGGTGTCATCAACAAAACATACATACATATTCAACTATTGATGGGATGAATTGATATAATGAAATTAATTAGATGTTCACACAAAATGATTATATATCACACAAAATAAGAAAATATGAGAGATCATACAACAAAAATTGATATTAAAATAGAATACTAGATAATATATCGAATCCACTTTGAGGGGGTAACCTCCATAACAATGCAATAAGATAAAAATACTTAATATAATCCTCAAAGACTAACCACTACCTCCTATATATAGTCTACTTAGCCATGGTTATTCCATAGACCAAACTAACTAAGAACATAGAGAAATGTAACAAGAATATAAAATAGTTATATAATCCACAAGTCAGCCACACATATCCCTAGACATGCCAAAGTTTAAGGGTGTAAAATTACCCTCCCCTTCAAAACAATGTTACCCTCAACATTAAGTAAAATATAGATGTTGTTGCACAAAGGATTCATCTTCCCAAGTGGAATCTTCACAAGGAAAATTATTCCATTTGATCAGGTACTCCTTAATCATTCTAAACTATAGCTACTTAGTGAATACTTTAAGGATCACCTCAAGATAAACAATAACTCTTCCTTCCTCATCTAACTTTGGTAACTTAGTTTGAGTAACACCTCTATATCTAATGAAATTCTTTAGGAATCATACACGAAATACTAGATGTATGCAAGTGGAGGAAGGATACTAAAACTTGTAGGCCACACTACCAACTTAATGCAAGATTTTATAAGGCCTATAATACTTAGTGGAATCTTGTTATAATTTTTTATTGCTTCAAGGACATCTACTTATATGGTTATATGTGAACAAAGACCCAATCACCAATGTCAAAATGCCTCTCACTCCTATGTTTATTTTCCTATTGCTTCATGTGATTCTGGGCCATGGCTAAATTTTCATTTAAACTTGCAAGGACCTCCTATTGATGGTGGATATGTTCTTCAAATGCATGAACCTTAAGATAAAACTTCAAGGTTGAAGTGTTGGATGGAGGGTGGTATCCATATAGTGCCAAAAAATGAGACATTTTGGAAGAACTATGAACAAAAGTATTATACCACCATTTAGAAAATGGTAAGCAATGAACCCATTTATCTTGTTTATTAGAAATAAAATAATGGAAATATCCTTCTAGATATTTATTGGCTACCTCAATTTGTCCATTTGATTGAGGATGATAGGATGAATTACGAGCCAACTGGGTGCCCAAACATGCAAATAACTTAGTTTAAAAATTGGTAATGAAAATGAGATCTCTATCATTGACAATTATCTTAGGGGTACCATGCAATTTATGAACTATATTAAGAAAAGTAGAAGCTACTTTACTAGCAACAAATGGCTATGATAAAAAAGAAAAATGAGCATGCTTACTAAGATGATCTACCACAACCATGATAAAATGTTGACCATCAGACTTGGTAACCCTGTAATGAAATCCATATAAACCTCTTCCCAACATTGGGTAGGGATGGATAAAGGCTGCAAAAGCCCTGTTGTTTTGATGGTTTTTCCTATATTTTGTTGATAGATCATACATTCAGCCACATATTTCTAGACATGCCCCTTGAGTCCTTCCCAAAATTTTTTTTACTTGATTATATGATAGGTTTTAAAAAATCCTTAATGACCCCCAATTAAGTTACATAAAGTTACGAAAGGATTTTTTGTTTAAGAAGAGAATTATTACATAGGTATAATCTATCTTTATAACATAATACATCTGCCTTTGATGTGAATTTTTCAAATCCACCAAAACCTTGCTGAAGATTATAAATCAAATCATGGGTAACACTATCATTTTCACATTTTGATCATGCTTCCTCTAGCTAATCTGCATGCAGAATGGTCATAACACATAACAATGCCTTAATTGATTCATCTTTCTTAGATAGTGCATCTACCACTACATTGTCCTTGCCTTTATTTTAAAATATTTCAAAATCATGGCCTAAAATCTTAGTTACCCATTTATATTGTTCTTTAGATGACAACTATTGTTTCAAAAAATATTTGAGACTATCATGATCAATCTTTACCTGAAAGTGATGACCCATCAAATAAGGCCTCTATTATTTGACTATATGCAAAATGACCATCATTTCCTTCTCATAAATGAGCTTATGATTATTTTTACCCTTCAATTGATTAATTTTAAATGTAAGTTGTCTACCATTTTGCATGACTATAGCACCCATACCATACCTAGATGCATCACATTCAACCACAAAAGACTTGGAAAAATCAGGGTGGCCAACACTGGAGTGGTGCACATAGCCAATTTAAATTATTCAAATGCCTTGGTACCTATATTATTCCACTAAAAGGAGTCTTTATTAAACAAAGAGGTGATTGGGGCTGCAATGCTCCCATAATTTTTGACAAACCTATGATAGTAACTATTTATCCCCAGAAATCCCCTTCGTTTCTTGAGTGTCTTAAGAATTGGCCTATCCACCATTGCTTGGATTTTTTTAGGATCCACTTTCACTCCTACATGTGAAACCATATGACCCAAATACTCAACCTCATAAGCTCAAAAAGTACATTTGGAAGGTTTGGCATACAACTAATGTTATTCTAGAATTGAGAGTACCTTATTCACATGGTGCAAATGGTCTTCCCAATTTTTACTATAAATGAGGATATCATCAAAAAAAAAAAAAAAAAAAAATTCCTTAAAAATGGTCTAAAAATATTATTTATCAAAATATGAAAGGTGGATGGTGTATTTGTTACACCAAAAGGCATAACCAGAAACTCATAATGGACCTCATGAGTCTTGAAATCTATTTTGGGTATGTCCTCATCATGGATCTAGATTTGATGATACCCAGAATGTAGATCTAACTTGAAAAAATAAAGAGAGCAATTTAATTCATCTAAAAAATAATCAATGATAGGAATAGAAAACTTGTCTTTGATAGTGTACTTACTAATTTCTCTATAGTCAGGGCACCTCCTCCAAGTGTCATATTTATTTCTCACCATGATAATTAGTGAAGAATATTCACTTTGGTTATGGCAAATGATTATTGCATCCAACATCTCTTGTACCATCTTTTCAATTTCACTTTTCTAGGCATAGGGATACATGTATGGCCTGATATTGGGTGGTGTAATACTAAGAATACATTTGATAACATGATCATGCATGTGGATAGGTGGAAGTCATTTTAGCATGTCACCAAAAACAATTGAATGGGCATCAATCATTTATTATAAATTAGGAGGTGTAGCTAGTTGATGTAGTTGAACTTCCATGGAAAAAAAGTGAGCTAAAAATCCATTAGCACCCTTACAAATAATCTTTATCATTTGATGGGATATAAAAATTTAAGGAGATTTAGCCCATAATCCCCTTCACTAAAATGTCCTTCCCTCAGAATGAAAACACATGAATAATTATTGTAAATTCATCTCAATAGTGCCCAAAGTGGTGAGCCATTATACTCTCAAAATAATGTCATCTCATCAATAATGTCCCCCCCCCCATGGGAATAACAAACATAGGATAATCCAATAAGTAGTGTCCCATGGCTAACTTAATACTATGCCATTTTCCTAAGCAGCTAATAGTAATACCATCTACAATCATGACCTAAAATTTTGGAGTGGGATAAATGAAATAGTTCAAATGAGCAGCCAACTTACTATTAATGAAGTTGTGTTTGCTCCCAAAATCAATCAATACAGTGACCTTCTATTTCTTTAGGAAACCCACTACCTTAAGATTTTGGGGAGTACTAATACCTAAAAAGGTATGATAGGAAATATTAGGCTGAGAGTCTTTAGATTCCTCCTTAGGACCTTCTTCATCCTCACCAATTTCCTCCTCCTCATCATCATCCTAATTGGCTCCTTCAATGTAAAATAACTTATTTTTAGCAAAACAATGCTATTTTCTCCATTTGTTGTCACAACCATAACACAACCCTTTGAATTACTTCTCCTTAATTTGTCAAGGTGTCAATATGGTGGGTTGAGGAAATGATGGTGCTAAATAGGTGCGATCATGACTAGTAGTGAAAGTTTTTGTTTAACCATCTCTTTTTCTTTTATAATACATGCCTATGGGATAAATTATAATAAATATGTTGGGCTAAACATCTGAACCTACAATTGGATGCTATCTTTTATGCCACCTAAAAAAAGATTAGTCAAATTTTTCTCAGTGATGTCTTCCACTCATAAGGATAGATTATAAAATTGATGAATCTAATCCTTTATAGTTCTTATTTTGTACAATTTGGATAACTAGATAAATTAGTTATTAGATACATTATTCCAATAATGAGCCAACAAATCATCAGTGAAAATAGACCATGTAATAGGGGCACCATTCTTTTTCTTTTGAGCACATAACTAGTGATACTAAATGAATTGCTTAGGTTCCAGATACATAGATGCCACTATCACCTTCTGAGAACTAGAAGTTTGATGCAAATAAAATTAATTATCAATTTGGGTAATCTAAGTGAGAGTATCCTTACCATCAAACTTACACATGTCCACTTTTGAAAACATTGATTTCGCTCCAAAATTGGAGTTGTTAGTGTTGAGAGGAAGACTTGAATGATGAAGTGAAGGGTTGTTTGGCTGTAACTGAGATGAAAGGATAGCCAATTGCATAGTGATTTGATGTAATTGAGTGTGAACCCCATTAATCTCTCTATTCATCCTTGAAACATCAATTTGAATTGCAATAAAGTCATCATGTCATACCAAGCCTTTTATGTTAGCCTGAAGTTGAGAAATCAATAGATCTGAAGTTCTATATTCTATGTCATTGATAGAAGGAGTCTTAGGAGTTTATTTCCCCTAATTTCTTCCCTAAGTATAAGGACCTATGATATAAAAACCCTAGAGGGTTTTCACCTATAAAAAAGTGTACCAGTAGATGATGACATTGTGATCAGCTTGCCAAGACAAATCTAATGACTACCTTTGTGCATTAGGGTAAAAAAATTTGACACCATAAAAGTGTACTAGAAGAATATACCATTGTGATCATCTCATCAATATGAATCCAATGACTACAATTGTGCAAATGGAAAAAAAATTCTAGAACTTTTTTTTAATTATTTTTTTCAGAAAGGCATTTTGAACAATATTGCACTAATAAAAAAAAATAATTCTTCCTAGATTGTAAGTTATGTTTTTTCACTCCTTTCATGCACAGAAGTCACACCTCGCTAGATCCAAAAAAGAAACACCACATGAAACTTTTTCAAATGGAAGCTTTGATACCACTTGTAGTGAAATTACTTAGATGTTCACACAAAATGATTATATATCACACAAAATAGGCAAATATGAGAGATCACACAATAATAATTGATAACAGAGTAGAATATTGGATAATATATCAAAGCCACTTCAAGGGGGAAACCTCCATAATAATTCAATAAGATCATACTACTTAATATGATCCTCAAAGAGTAAACACTACCTCCTATATATAGTCTACTTAGCCATGGTTATTCCATAGGCCGACCTAATTAAGAACATAGAGAAATGTAACAAGAATATAAAAGAGGTATGTAAGCCACAAATTGGCCACACATATCAATAGACATGTCAAAGGTTAAGGGTGTATAAATTGAGTGGTTTTTACTCATAATTCTTCATAAACCAATTATCTACAATTTGTGAAAGGGATGATCCCATAGTGGCACCAAAAGTTTATTTAAAAATATTTCCTTGAAAACTAAATAAATATAATTTTATGCACAAGATAATATCTTCATGGTTTATAGATATGTTAAAATTTCAATAACCTTGATATCCTTTTTAATGGGGATCATTGTAAAAAGAGATATGACATCAAGACTTAGCATAATGTCTTGCTCATTTAGATGCATGCTTTTAATCTTATCTATGAATAAGGTTGAGTCATTAATGTAGGAATATATCTTTCCTACTAGTGTTTTAAACCTATTAGATAGAAACTTATCTAATTTTTAGGTAGGTGTAGCCATTGTGTTAACTACAAGTCTTAATGGGTTGCCTAGTTTGTGTATTTTTGGAACCCTATAGATTCTTAGAATGATTTAGCCTTGATCAAAGAGATTGTTTTTAGTTTCCTTATCCAATTAATATATTTTAATAGTTTTTTTACCTCTTTTGTAATGCGGTTCAAAAGGTTTTTTTATCAAGTTTCTTATAAAAGTCATTGCTATTAAGATGATCAATCATTTATTCAATGTAATAAACTTTTTTCAGAATCATTGTTGTTCCTCCTTTGTTAGCTTTCAAAATGACAATATATTTATTTTCATTAAGATTTTTAAGATCTAGGTTTTCATCTTTGCTAATTTTATGCTTCGATGGCTTGGCCCTATGCAATGTCCATAAATAATCTTACCTAATTTTTTGGATTCAAGGGACTGTTTAAGCATTTTAAGTATTTATAATAGTTAAGTGAAATTAATCTTCTTGAAAACATATTTTTATTTATGATGAGCCTAAGTGGTGAATTAAAATGTTGATAATAATATGGATTTGATGGCAACATCTCTGATTAGTGATGCTAATTCTTTTCACTATGAGTTCTTAGCCAATAACTTAAAGTGCATTTTAATCATAGAGGGAAAGACCTTATTGAGGCTATGATGGGTTATTAATATCATAAATGTGCATACCTATAGGCCAAGAACATGGTTGAGAGGTTATTCATAACCTATGACATGGTGGTGATGCTAAGTTTTATCCACAAGGCCCTAGAGGTGGAAATATCTATTTATGGCTTGTATGTTGAAAACATTTCTTGTTAATATTTCTTGATGCCAATTTTTTTTGTAAAAACACATATTCACATGGATTCAAAGGATATGGTGGTGGTAAAATATGATATTTACATATCCAAACATGTTATAAGTAATTATTTTATGAATAAAGGTCCTAAAAGTAGAAATGTCTATTAGAGGTAAAGAACCTCTCTCTTAACTATAACAGTAACATTTCAAGACTAATAACATAATCATCAGCCATGAATTCATCTCTTATTTTCAATTTAGTGCTCTAAGCTGAAAGTAAAGGGAATACACATGCATGTGATGGTTATTTTAGTTTATGTATATTAGATATGATTTTAGTCTGACATGTGTCTAATCTTTGCCTAAAAAAGTGTAATTTACCATAGAGGGAAGGACCTTCTTGAGGCCAAAATGGTTGTTTCATCTCCTAACTAGGCATATCCACACACATGTGTGTAAGCTAATATACTTTCAAATTGATAATAAATAAGAGATGCATGTGTGTATATGGATTAAACACACATGATTATTATTTTTGTTTATATAGATTACTTATGAGTTTCATTTGATGTACGTCCAAAATTTGCCTAAAATAGTACAATTTTACCATAAAGGGAAGGACCTTCTTTAGGTTAGAACTAGTGCTTTGTCTAAAAACTAAGTATACGAAAATAAAAATAACATGGTACTTGATGTTATTTGGAACATAATACATAGTGGCTGTCATTTTTTAGCTATGAGGCCCAAAGGTGGAGATCTCTAGCTATAGCTTGAATGTTGAAAACATTTTTAGTCAATGTTTTTTGATGCCAAATTGTTAAAAAAACATGTATCCATATGGATTAAGAGATTGTTTTGGTGGGAAAATATATAATTTTCACACACACACACACACACACACACACACACACACACACACACACACACACACACACACACACACACACACACACACACACACACACACACACACACACACACACACACACACACACACACACACACACACACACACACATCTATGTGTGTGTATGTGTGTTTTGGAAGTGATGGATTTTAAAATAGAGGTCTTGGAAGTGGAAATGTCTACTAGAGGCAAAGAACCTGTCTCTTAACTACATAAAAGTAGCATTTTAGGGTCGATCATAGAATCATTAGCCATGAATTCATCTCTTATTTTTTATCCAATTTTTATATGATATGAGTATAAGGATTCCACATACACATGATGGTTATTTAAATTTGTGTATATTACTGACAATTTTTATTTTACACATGTCCAAAATTTTCCTAAAAATGTGTAATTTTACCATAGAGGGAAGAACCATATTGAGGCTGAAATGGGTGATATATATTTGAATCGGGTGTACATAGAGACCAAGAACATGTTATTATAAGTTAATTTTTACCTAAAAGTGTTGGCAATGAAATTTTTCATCCACGAGGCTCCATAGGTGGATATATATAGCTATAAATTGAATGTTGACAACATTTCTTATCAATGTTTATTGACTCCATAATTATTAAAACATATGTATCCACATGGATTCAAAGGTCATGGTGGTAGGAACATATTTATTATATATATATATATATATATATATATATATATATATATGTTGTAATTTATATATTCAAAAATATACATCTTGTAAGGAAAATTTATTACTAAAGCCAAAGAGCCTATCTCTTAACTAAATTAAAGCAATATTTCAAGATTGATCATACAATTATTATCCATATATTTTTCCTTTAGTTTAAATATAATTTACCCATGGTTTAGGTATAAATATTCCACATGCATGGGATGGTTCTTTCATTTCATGTATATGACTTACAATTTTCATTTGATGTATGCCCAAAGTTTACCTTAAAAAATACAATTTTACTGTAGAGGGAAGGACCTTATTGATGCTATAATGGGTGATATATCTTCTAAATAGGCATACTTGGAAGCCAATAACCTAGTTTTATATGTTATTCATCACCAATGATGTGGTGGAGATGCCATTTTTTAGTCATGATGACCCTATAAAATTATATATACAAAATAAAAATTCACAAATTAAATTTTAAAATGATACAAAAATAATTTAAATGTGAACTTACCATAGTTTTGTGGTCACAATAAATTTACATCTAGAACTCGATAGGGTTGATGATATGTTGAGGGTAGCAACTATGAGTGTTAAACATATAACCAATAGGGGTAGGAACCTGTAAAATTATATATACAAAATAAAAATTCAAAATTAGTTCATAAGTATTTAAAGAAACAAATTAAATCATTGAAATATAATGGCTAAATTTTAATATTAAATTATCTTGTATAATGGCATGCCTGCTAATTATTTAAACATGACTAGAAGACGTCACCTGCATAGAATTTTTTTTATGAATTAGTTATTTGCACAAATATAGAGGAAAATTTAAAAAATTCCATATTTACTCTTAAACATTACAATAAATCTCATACCTTCGGTAGTTGTTGTGAATATGAAATCATATCAACAATGCCTACATTTGTTACCATTCAAATATATGGTGGAGTGTCTAGTGTGGTCATCAACTAAAAAAATATATATATCATTGTTCATCACTTGAGCATATATACAAGTACATACATGTAATGAACCATAAAATTAATTAATCATTAAAAATTACCCCTTTATATGTATATATGGGCATAATATCAATAAAATATGCCTTTGTGTAGCCTCCAAAATCTTCGTACAACATTAAAAAATTACATATCTATTATTGATATTTATATGAAAAATAATTATTAAATTTTTAATTATAAAAATATTTTAAAATTAATGTCTAGAAATTTTTTTTATAACATGTAAAATATATAAGATACCTAAAAAGTTATAGCCAAGGTGTCTAGACCAACTGTAGAGACTATAACACATCAATGAGATCAATATCATCTAGGCCCTCAAAAATATCAACATGAGTGGATTGCATGAAATCGTCCTCATCCTCCTTAGGTCTAGTGCATATAACATCACATGATTTGTAATGGAGAGGTCAGGTAACAATTCTAGATGAAGCCTCCCCATGTCCACCCTCACTAGCAACAATATCAAAAACTTGGATCATATGTTGAATGAGGGTGTCAATAAGTGCCTTAAGCATATGAAAAGTATAAATATATATAGTCTTCTTGAATATAGGTGATATTACCTTGGGAAGATGTGGTTTTTGGATAGGTGTTCTTGTAGGATGATTAGGCACATGATGTGCACCTGGCCTATCCTGCAATATCCTTTGCCTCTACCCTAAAACTCTAAGAAATTAAAATAATTTATAACTTCATTAAGGAAAAATTTACAATAGAGTTTTCTCAAAAAATACATGGGGACCTCATTATTTTTCAAGATGGGAGATCAAAGACTATCCACCATCAATTTGAAGAATTGTGTTTTATCAACTTGTGGGAGAACCAGTGGATTGGATTCCATTTAGTTGTCACATATAATAGTGTATCAATTTTACATCATTAAATATTGAAAAAAATTGAGCTTTAGTTATTTGTTCATCTCTCATGGTGGCCATAGACAATTAATTAGAATAGTATTCCCTACATCTATCTCTATAATCAGCCCACTTGTCAATTTAACCCATTAATGAGTCAACTTTACCTATTAATCTCTATTAGTTATTTTATACATAAGGTCGATGTGGATTTATTGAACATGTATCCCTCATTTCCTTAATTAAAATATCAATTTATATTTTGTTTTCTATTATGTGGGCTACCAATTATTCCTGACTACCTTCGGGGTCTTGAAGAACTATAGGAGGCTTAAGAGAGTTTTGTAGGTTAGGAGGGTTTTGAAGGTTAGGTTAATTTGTAATTTATACATTTCCATCTACATGTGAATTTGTATTATGTACTAATTTTTTTTTAAAATGATTTTTTTCAACAAAAAATAATGCAAATACAAGAAAAATCCCTAAATTAGACTTAAAAACATTTGCATACCTTTCCTCTTGCATTCCACTATTGATTTTGAGTTATTTGCTTATGTTTCTAAGATATGATTTGAGATATTTACTTTTACACTTTTGGTTTATGTTGATGACAAATGAATGGCATAAATGTTTTTTAAAAAAAAAAAAAAAATTATAACAGAAGTACCATGTACATGGTTTTAAAAACTAAAACCACATATGTGGTTATTATGACTATAACTATATATGCAGTTTTTAAAACTAAAACCACGTACATGTGCTTCACTCAGTGATCACAAAGCCTATGGGTGAAGACCATGTACACACTTTATAAAACCATGTACATAGTTTAATAAACTACATACATAAAACTGTTGAAATTAGTTTAAATGCTAAAAGTTTCCACTTTTTGGCCCCCTAACTTTGTGAACTTACCCTTATGTCACATTTTATTTCACTAAATCCCATTCACTTTCTTGTGAATCTTTTTATTTATTTAACTTTTACGTTCCCTAATAGATAAAAAGATATGTTTGTTAACAAAGGTGAAGTAACATTTGATCTTGTAGAAGCTAGCCAATAATGCAAATTGTAAACCTTTGCAATTACAAATTTAATACATAATTAATATTGGATGTAGTCTCATTAGCTTCCCCACAAAAATATGATGTTGAGGATGATTTCCCTAAAATAATATTTATAGTTGGGATGGAAATAATTTCATCAATTTCTATGCTTTTTGAATTTAAATGTTGATCATACAATGCCATGGAAATGTTTATTATTTACATATATCCTTAATTTGAATTAATCAAGTGTTTTTATTTTAACCAAAAAAAAAAAAAAACCATCATTTTGATTATACTTGACACATGATAAATTGACATGACCACACTGATAACATCAATCATATCTCTATTTGTCATTTTTGGAATGTCATAAATATTCAAAAAATTAAATTGATGCATTGGCATACATTTACTAGATTCAACACAAGGAATTTTCATCAATTTAAATTGTAATATTATTTCACATGAATTTTCAAAATGATTATATATTTGATTTACTTCTCTAACAATTCTATTTGATACCACATAATTTTTTCCATTTTCAACTTGGGTATAAAATTAATTATCAACCTTGTTGAAACTATTTTACCCTATTTTTGTTTTAAAAATTAATATGTTTTTCTTTAAAAACTTGAAATAAATTAGTAGGCTACATATATACATTTATTAAAAATTCTAATTTGAAATTTGCTAACTATGTAATACTACTATTTTGGAAAGCATTAAGAAGAAGTGTACTTAGCTTAAATCTATATTTTTGTTGAACATTTTTATATCTAACAATTTAAACCAATAAAAGAGATACAATGATTGTCCCTGATTAGTGATAGAAATTGAAACTATTTATGGATAGATCTACACTTCCTAAATAATTGTGTAAGCTAGTTGTGTTGGTTGTCTGCATACTTATCTTATTTAATTTTGATTGATGACTGACAATGGAAAAAAATAAAAGTATGACTATGGAAATGAAAGACTAGGAAAAAATTCTAAATATATTCCTAAACAAGACCACACTTCCTAGATAACAATGAATATTAAGCATGTCTATTGACTGTAGATTTGTAAGTTTTGATTATGATGAAAATAGTAATGTGTGTTTGTGTATACTAACCATGCTATGATGATTAAATTTTTATGTTTTCAAATTATTTTCCTCTTATTTTATTTGTAAACCTAAGGGCCTTCATGAGAGATAAAATGCACAAAAAGAGAGGGGAGTGTAATTAATTGAGATGACACCAATCACTCCCTTTATGATTGAGCATTGTATACATATCTATATAATCCAAAGAGTGAAATAAATACATGCGTAGTTATCCCACCTACAATGATTGTGTAATTATGATCTTTGACTATATGTATGCAACTAGAAACTTGGATTTGATACTCGACAATGATATCCCTTGACTTGCTTTGAGATGGTTGTGAATTATCTTCAATTTTAGAAGAATAGGGTTGATTTTATCAATGTCTAATAGTGTGAAAGTGATCAATAGATACTACTAAGCTCAAGACCAATTCCATTTGAAATAAGTTTTTTTTTACTTATATAGTGAAATATTTAAATAATTACCTTTAGCCAACCTTATGAAATGTGAAGGAAGACCAAAAATAATATTTTAAAATTTGGAAACTAGACATTACTTGGTGTAAGACATGACTAGTCTAGGTGAAACTAGATGTTATTTAAATTGAAAACATCTGTATAGTAGTGAAGGTAAAAAAATGGATAATCCCACATACAGATAAATAGCTTAGAGGAATTGTAAATAATAGTAATGTAATTTGACATAAGTCATGTAGTTTAAGATGTATCAATAATTTATCATTTTAAATCACTTATGACTAAATTTAGGTATCTACATTCGATACCTTCCCCCCCCCCCCCCCCCCAAATATTTTAGTAGTTAAATCGATATATTGAATGAGAAATACTTAAACATGAGTTTGTACAACATTTTTTGTCCTTGATTGTAAACTCAAATTATGTAAGGCACTCCAAATTTAACAAACCCTACAACAAGACATGAGGTAGATATTTGTCCATATTTAAAACTTTGAAAAAAAAATATGAAATTTAAAATTGAAAATAGAGAAAGGAATGAGTACACCTATATGGATATGGAACCATGTTTATATGTGGCCTACAAAATATGGAGAAATATGCCCCATTATTAGATCACTTGGAAGATTTTAACTATTAGTGAATTTAGATTGATCAAGTCTCAATTTTGAATAAATAATAAATCCCTTGAGTTGGAAAGATTCATAATCCAAATCTTATGAATGGGTAACCCTATGTAGTAATCCAAAGAAGCAATAACTACAATAGGTTCACTATAAGTGATGTCATGGGTATTGAGTATTACTATAATTGAACATAATTCACAAGTAACATAAGATTTAACCACATAATGAGTTATATAGAAGTAATGTTAAGGACATTGAGTGTCACTAGAATCAAACATGCATTACCTATAATAAAATGAATCGCATCACTGCACATGGATCTATATTATAATTACATGATCTTAAAATAATGAATAACATTCATGCCCCCATCATGACCTTAGTGTCATTAAATTTAATTTGGAATGATTTATTTCCTTTATATATGTAACATTGAATTTTGAAAATGGGTAGGGCCAAACATCTTTCCTTTGATACTATAAATTTGAATTTAAAAAATGTACATGAACAAGCATCATGCCTTCGAAACAATAACCTTGAACATTGAAAATGTGCAAGAAAAAACATTATGCCTTTTTAATTTTTATAATTATGGATTAAAAAGTATCATTCCCCCTAAATATATGCCAAATAATATAGAATTACACACACACACACACACACACACACACACACACACACACACACACACACACATGCTCAATTTCAATTGTATGTGAAACCTCTAACTTTTATCTTGTTTCTATTTTACATATGCCCATGTATATGCATACAAGTGTATATGAATATGTACTTGAGTTTATAAAAAGTGAGTATATATGCATGTCATATGCCCCAATAATATATAACTATGCACATATATGCCATGTATTTGATTTATTAATTACTTTATGTCTTTGAAAAATTGTATTTTATTATAAAAGATGATCTTTGAATTATGTTGACTCTTTGAAAACTTGTGTTTTTATAAAACTATACTATATTCCAAATATTATTTTATATGTTCATGGAGAATTGGATCCCTAAGATAATGCTAATATTATTCCCCCCTTTTCATATGATTTATGTAGCTTCAAATCCACTCATCTCAAAAATAGAGTTAACTATATCATGTTGTAAAAGATATAATCTTTTAGCATTACACCATAACATGGAGAGTAAATCATCATAATAA